>JAQBSW010002446.1:0-103379 GCA_029291075.1 Eudiplozoon nipponicum | reverse complement strand
CAAGACGCAGATTGCAACTTCATCCGTCGACTTCTTAGGGCATCGTATCACGGCCCAAGGTATTCAACCGTTGCCGTCAAAGACGAATTCAATCAAGAATATCAAGTCACCAAGGACTTTGAGCGATTTGCAGAAAATCCTGGGAGTACTAAACTATTATCGCAAGTTCCTTCCAGGCCTTTCAAAACAACTTTATCCTTTGTGCAGGCACCTGCGGAACCGAAAAGGACTTAGCAAGAATTCCATCATTGCTTGGTCATCCGAAGACGAGGAATTACTTCGACTTGCCATCAACTCGTTAGCAAATGCCACAATGCTAACGCATCCAGATTTCGAAAAGCCATTTCTACTCACGACAGATGCTTCTGAATTCGCTATTGGAGCCACTTTGGAACAAGAGATCGACGGAGTTCGGAAGCCTATCAGTTTCTACTCGCGTACTCTCCAACCAGTAGAAACGAGGTACGACACTTTCGGCCGAGAACTTCTCGCCATCCACGACGCAGTGCGCCATTTTATCAGCATCATTGGCAGTAGCAGATTTGTTGTTTTCACAGATCATGCACCACTAGTTAGCGCACTTCGAAACGCAACTTCATCTATCGCCAAGTACCCTGCCAGAGTGGAAAGACAGCTTTCTCGTCTAAGCGAATGGCAATTTGACGTCTTTCACGTCAAGGGCAAACAGAACTTCATTGCAGATGCCCTGTCTAGGCCAGACGTCTCTCTACAACCACCTTCGCCGTCACCATTCACTGTCAACTCCGTGGCACTCAGTGAACCTGCACTAACGCCAACTCTCCTGCGAACTGAACAACGCGGTGACATTCACATTCAAAGATCAATAGCCCGTCACCCAACCAAGTTCATATGCCGTCTGTGGGAAGGCTTACCAATTGTTTACTTCACGGGTACGCAGCCCAACAAGCCAGTTCTGCCGACCAGCCTTCAGAGAAAGGTTTTCGATTCAATTCACTCAATTTCTCACCCAGGAAGCCAAGCGACTGTCCGACTTCTTACAGATCGTTTCTGGGGTCACAGACTTAGGCAGAATGTTAAACGATGGGTCTCAGAGTGTGCTATTTGTCAGAAAAACAAGATCACACGACACACTCGTTCTAAGTTGCAACATTTTCGGTCTACTTCTCGCCTAGCCATCGTCCACATCGACATAGTTCATCTGACAAAGGTTCAAGGTTTCAGCTACCTTCTAACTATGATCGATAGATTTACACGGTGGCCTGCGGCATTACCTCTTGGCACCATTTCTGCAGACGAAGTAACTAACGGTTTTATCTCTGCATGGATATCCAATTATGGTGTTCCCAATGAGGTCATCACGGACAGAGGCACTTGCTTCTCATCTGATCGTTTCAAAACCACCTTGCGGTACATGGGATGCATCTTACGCCAGACGACTGCCTACCATCCCCAAGCTAATGGCATGGTAGAGAGAATGCATAGGGAACTCAAAGCAGCTTTAGCATCCTCGTCCATTAATGGCAACTGGGTCGATGCACTACCTTTAGTTCTGCTTGCCATGCGTTCCCGTACTCGTGAATCCATTAAAACGTCTGCGTCACAACTCTTGTATGGCATGGATCTACGCCTGCCTAGTCAGCTCCCACGTCTACTACCGGCACAAGATGACCCACAAAACGAAGCTACCCGCCTTCGACTTCATTTCGGTAACATGTCCGAACAGCAGCCGAGACACACGCCTCGTCCAGTCTTCGTTCACCCACAGCTCCACAGCTGCAAGAGAGTACTCGTTCGCAACAATAATGCTGTTGCACCACTACAACCCAAGTATCGCGGTCCTTACCCGATTTTACTCAAGACAGCCAAAATACTTCATCATTATGCAAGGCGCTACACCGACATCAGTAAGCATAGACAGGTTGAAACCGTTTATCGAACCACCTGATCCTGAGAGCGTTCAACCTTCTACACACGTCTCAGGCTCCGTCTGCCCACAATCTCAATAACCTGCTTTGTATAACGCGTAATTAATTTTTTTTAAACATTAACATTAACTATAAAATTTTTTTAACCTTTCGTTATTTTTAGTATTTGTCTCACGTGGCATAACCAGCTGTTCTTAGCTAACAATTGTGTAGCATTTTTGAACAGTTCTTTGGTATTATGCCATCTCTGAGGCAATGTTCGTGTACATATTTTTATGCAATTACCTTTGATTTTAATGTATATATATTTTACATTATAATGTATTTCTCACACATGACATTACACTGCCTATTTTGGTATGACCAGCTACTTAGAGCTAACGCTTTCGTGTAGCAACACTAAGTAGTGATCAGCTTCATATCATGGTACAGGCCACTTTCAATGCATATCTCAACTTTATCTATTTCACAAAGACCACTCTACAAATGTCATGACCACAACGTCGAGCACTCTAGCTCCTTTGGTCGTATACAAACACATTGACAACGATCCAACCTGCTTAGGTTTTAACTTAAACCTGGCAAATTCAGAGGCGATTTACCTCGAAATCTTCACGCTGCGGCTCCAAAAACTTACACTGCTCTATTTTGCCTCACGTGCTATGACCGTCCACTAGAGCTAACAATTTGTGTAGCAATTCCTAGTGGTTACCTGGCATCATATCATTGTTGAAGCAACCAACAAGCATATTTAAGCCCAGCACTTATGGTTCATCATATTTTTGCTTAACTTGGTTCGAACTCTGTCATGCATTTCTTATCTAGCCTCGCAGAGAGGAATATTTTTTTCTTTTTTTTCAGAGAGGAAAGTGTTGTAACGACACAAATCAATCGCCGACATATTGCGTAAATTAAATTCAAATTTATTTACGTTGCACCAATGAGAAAAAAGCAAATTGCCGTTTAACCACGTTTAACCAATAGTGTGTAAGTAGACATATTGCATGCTATTTAAGCACGGTAATTTACCATGCAAGTCAGTTGTGGCATTCGCATTCTACCTGCTTCACGCGTGTGCGTTCTTCCGGCTGTCAATACCTACGCTGGTTATTTGATAGTTTCACCAACAACTAACTACATCCGTGACTCATCTTGTTGCGGGATACCGGAGAGACAAGCCAATTGAATGCAGGACCTGCAGGACACCATCCACAACGCGATCACAGCTCAACCACGGGAGCGACAACTCAACCAGAGTCAACCCAAGGCTCTAGGACATCTTCAACTCTGAAGACTTCAAGCGAACGCATTACCAGGCCCTCTTAAGGGCCCCTATATCAGTAACTAATCTTTATTCAGAGCACCTTAACCGAGTTTGTAACGTCGTACGGCATTTACTTGAAGCCGGGGCGTTTACACATTTGAACTGACGCATAACAAACCAAAACAACCGTCCGTTGCACTTATTGGTGTGTTCGGCTGATAACGTTAATTTGGTTTCTTTCCGCAAACAAAATTGAAAACTTGTTATCTCGACTCGCACAATCAATAAGTGCAAACCATTTTGTTAACCTTAGCGTCATCTATCATGCGATATTTTATGGTATTGGGCTCAAGTGTCGTTAAATGAATTCATATATTTTCGAAAAAACATAATGCTTGGCATATTCACGAGGATTAATTCAGTAAGGGCGCGCGCGATTTGAAATGGCTCCAATTTTGTCGCATTCTGATATTGAAAAAATTGTTATGGATCTCCAGAACTCAGTGAAGGTATTGAAAGAAGACAACAACTATTTAAAAAATGAAGTGTCTATATTGAAGAATGAGGCTGTTGTGAATGCGATGAAATTGGAACAGGCAGTTAAAAATAATGAGACTTTAAGCGTGCGTATAGTTGAACTGAATGAAGCGTTAAACATTAAATTAGACAAAATACAAATTGATGTTCAGCCTTGGATTGAATTAGCTGCTATAACAGTGGAAAGTGATACGCCTGTTAAAAATAAATCATCTGGCGAAGAAATATTGAATATATTGGCGAACGAAGTATCAGCGAGAAACAGCAAGCAAGATCAACTAGTATTATTTAATCTTGCTGAAAATGCTGAGGTTAATGATGTCCAGAAACTAAATGCGTTAATAAAAGAAGAGACACATGCGGATATTGCAAAATGCTTTAGGGTGGGTAAACGATCGGATCGTCCAAGGCCAGTTATTGTGAAATTATCAAAACGCCCAACAAATATGCAAATTGAGTCCATCAACAAAAAGAAAGATGAGAGTCTGAGTTTTCGCAGCATTTTTATTGGCCGGGACAAAACGTTTCTCCAACGAAAGTTGGCTAAAGCAAAAAAGTTAATAAGCAACCAGGAACGGAAGCTGATAACCACTGATCAAGCAACCTCTGAGACTGCAACATCAAAAAACGATGTTTCATTAATAAATATTGTGGACAGCGGGGGGAGAGGAAGAATGGCCTCAAAACCTGGGAAACGTATAATAAAGAAGCCAACAAAGCTGAATCAGTAAAAGTTGATTATTGTTTAGATAAGTCGTGTTCCAAATTTACCTTATTTTATGCTAACTTTCGTAGTGTTAGGAACAAAAACTTTTTGCTTTGTAATTTTATAATAAGTAATGATTTTGATTTTATAATTTTATCTGAAACCTGGCTTAATAATGACATAGAAAACCATGAATTTGATATTGCTCACTATACTTTATTTAGAAAACACAGATAGCTGAATAAAAGAGGTGGAGGAGTACTCATTTATAGTAAATCTGTATTTAAGGCGAAAATTCTACATACTAGTAATGATAATGCTATCATTGATTTCTTATCTATACAATTTGATAATCTGATCTTAACAGCTGTTTACAGACCGCGTATGCTACTTTATTTGATGATCAAACATTTACCAATTCTTTTCAATCTATCTTTGACCACCATGGCTATAATGTAGTGGTAGGTGACTTTAATAAGTTACAGGACTGTGAAATAACCAATTTTTTTTCTAACCATGATCTCAAGCAGATTATAAATGAATCAACTAGAGGTTCGCAATGCTTAGATCATGTATACTTAGAAACTGAAATGGTAAAATCGCACAGTTATGATGTTGTCAATTATTTCAAAGAATTGGATCACAAACAAATTATTTTACAATGGAACATCTTGAGTGGCATAACACAGAAACTAAGTTTTGAAAATGCACACGTGCACTGTTCCAGAATCAACTGGAATTTTTTTAGAGAATTAAGTATACTGATTGATTATGAGAGTTTTTATTTCTTGAATACTGATGAATTTGTTTCTTCTGTTTCATCGTTATTATCTATTTTATTTCAGGCAGCTACGTTTACGGACATTATACCGAAACGAATTAATAGGAAACTGTGTAAACTAAGAATTAAACGAGATAATATAATAAAGTGTAGTCTTATTAATAGTATTAAACAAATGAGATTAGATTCCATTGATAAGGAAATTAATTCATCACTGCTAATAATCCGTCAAAGATCAGAACGAATTATTTTGGCCAAAATGAAGAGTAATCCTAGATTAGGATTCAAACTCCTCACAGATTACAGTAAATACAAGGAAAAGTTAAAGCTTATACTACCTGTGGATAAAACTGAGTATGGATTTCTCTGTGAATTGGAGGAAGTATTTGGCAATTTGATATGCAATCCACAGAATGGGAGAGATTTTATAGAACCATCTGATTCTTTGGGAGACCAGGAACCAGGACTTGTTATTGACAGTGATGAATTGATAAAATTGATGTTAAAAATCAAATCAAAAAACAAAAAGATCACCTTGGTATTTCGATTGATAATTTGCTTCAATTACCTTTAAAATTTATGAATGTACTCTGCAACTTTATAAATATAATTTTAAAGAATGGGAAATTACCAATCGATATACTAACGATAGTAGCTAAGCTGTTGCCAAAAGTAAGTAAGCCAACGTGCGCCAGTGATTATAGATTAATCTCTATTATCCCTTCGTTTTTTAAGATAATAGAACGAGTGATACTAGATCATTTAGAATGTATGTTGCCGGCTGATTTTGATTTATGTCAACATGGCTTTACGAAAGACAGATCGACAACTACAAATATGCTTTCTATGTGGAAACATGTAGTTTCATTAGATGAGAATAAGTTAGATGCATTAATTGTATTTATAGATATCTCAAAAGCTTTTGACTCTATATCTTTTGATGCTATTTTTATTAGTCTTATTTTAATCTAGATGAAGATGCCGATGTAAAAGACGTCGAGAAATTAAATACGTTAATAAAAGAAGAAACACATGCAGCTATTACTAAATGCTACAGGGTGGGGAAACGAGCTGATCGTCCAAGGCCTGTAATTGTAAAATTATCAAAAAGGCCAACAAATATGCAATTAGAATCGATCAATAAAAAGAAAGAGGAGAATTTGAGCTTTCACAGCATATTTATTGGACGGGACAAAACGTTCCTCCAACGGAAATTGGCAAAAGTAAAAAAGTTAAAGAACAATCTGGAAAGGAAACCGCCAATGTCTGTGAAGCTGTCAAACGGATTCAATCGAGTGTGACTGCAACATCAAAAAACGATGTATCGTTATTAACTGTTGTGGACAGAAAGGGGAAAGGAAGTATGGCCTCGAGGCCCGTGAAAAGAATAGTAAAGAAGCCATCAAGGTTGAATCAGTAAAAGTGGACACTTGTTTAGATAAGTCGCTATCTACATTTACTCTATTTTATGCTAACTCTCGAAGTGTTAAAAATAAGAACTTTTTACTGTGTAATTTTATAATAAGTAATGATTTCGACTTTATAATATTATCCGAAACTTGGCTTAACAAGGACATAAAAAACCATGAATTTGATATTCCTCATTATTCTTTATTCAGAAAGGACAGATCGCTGGATAAAAGAGGTGGAGGAGTACTCATTTATTGTAAATCTGTATTTAAGGCGAAAATTTTATATACTAGTGATGATAATGCTATCATTGATTTCTTATCTATACAATTTGATAATCTGATCTTAACAGCGGTTTACAGACCGCCGTATGCTACTTTATTTGATGATCAAACATTTACCAATTCTTTTCAATCTATCTTTGATTGCCATGGCTATAATGTAGTGGTAGGTGACTTTAATAAGTTACAGGACTGTGAATTATCCAATTTTTTTTCTAACCATGATCTAAAGCAGATTATAAATGAATCAACTAGAGGTTCGCAAGGCTTAGATCATGTATATTTAGAAATTGAAATGGTGAAATCGCATAGTTATGAAGTTGTCAATTATTTCAAAGAATTGGACCATAAACAAATTATTCTACAATGGAAATTCTTTAGTGGTATAACACAGAAACTAAGTTATGAAAATGCACACATGCACTGTTCCAGAATAAACTGGAATTTCTTTAGAGATTTAAGCATACTGATAGATTATGAGAGTTTTTGTTTCTTGAATACTGATGAATTTGTTTCTTCTGTTTCATCGTTATTATCTGTTTTATTTCAGGCATCTACGTTTACGGACATTATACCGAAACGGATTAATAGGAAATTGTGTAAACTAAGAATTAAACGAGACAATATAATAAAGTGTAGTCTTATTAATAGTATTAAACAAATGAGGTTAGATTCCATTGATAACGAAATTAATTCATCACTGCTAATAATTCGTCAAAGATCAGAACGAATTATTTTGGCCAAAATGAAGAGTAATCCTCGATTAGGATTTAAACTCCTCACAGATTACAGTAAATACAAGGAAAAGTTAAAGCTTATACTACCTGTGGATAAAACTGAGTCTGGATTTCTCTGTGAATTGGAGGAAGTATTTGTCAATTTGATATGCAATCCACAGAATGAGAAAACTTTTATAGAACTATCAGATCCTTTGGGAGGCCAGGAACCAGGAATTGTTATTGACAGTGATGAATTGATAAAATTGATGTTAAAAATCAAATCAAAAAAACAAAAAGATCACCTTGGTATTTCGATTGATAATTTAATTCAATTACCCTTAACATTTAGAAATGCACTCTGCAACTTTATAAATAGAATTTTGAATGATGGGAAATTACCAATCGATATATTAACGATTGTAGCTAAGCCGTTGCCAAAAGTAAGTAAGCCAACGTGCGCCAGTGATTATAGATTAATCTCTATTATCCCTTTGTTTTTGAAGATAATAGAACGATTGATACTAGATCATTTAGAACGTATGTTACCGGCTGATTTTGACTTATGTCAACATGGCTTTACGAAAGGTAGATCGACAACTACCAATATGCTTTCCATGTGGAAACATGTAATCACATTAGACGAGAATAATTTAGATGCATTTATTGTATTTATAGATATCTCAAAAGCTTTTGATTCTATATCTTTTGATGCTATTTTGAATGCGATTAGTTTGTTGAATATTGATCCGAATATTTCTAGATTACTTAAATACTATCTATATAATCGACGAATGAGTATTCAAGTAAACGATTTGATATCAAAATCGAAACGAGTAACGAGTGGAGTTCCACAGGGATCAAGCTTGGGGCCAATTTTATTTAAAATTGTATTTGCAAATTTGGAAACTAAGATCCTTAACGGTCGAGTTTGCAAATTCGCTGATGATTTAAAAATAATCTTCCCAATTGATCCAAAGAATGTCGAATTCTCCAAAAACAATGTGACATTAGATTTGTATGATTTGAGTAATTATTTGATCACACTAGGGCTGAGAATAAACAATAAAAAGACGAAAGCTTTAAAAATAGGGAAAAGAACAAACTTTCATTATGTTTATTTTCATGATGCTGTTATTAATGATGTGTTTGAGATTAAACTTATGTAAGAAATTAAGGATTTAGGCATAACTATTCAATGTACAGCTTCTGCTGAGAGACATATTGAAAGTATAGAAGGCAGTGCCAAGAAAAGATGGGCACTAATAAATCGAAATATCTTATCAAATGATATAAAACTTCAAATGTATATAATATGGATTAGACCGGTACTAGAATATGCTGTCGCCACTTGGAATCCATTAAAAAAGGGTTTGTCTAATAATATAGAAGCTGTACAAAGAAAGGTTGTGAAACATATTAGTCCTATTTCTTGCACTATATACGCCTCTAGATTACAGTTTGTGTCATTGCAATCGCTGTGGTTTCGGAGGATGTGTTATTGTATAAAAGTTTTCCATTTGAACCAGTGGACTGGTGCCTATATGACTCCGATAAGAAAGAGTCATGAAGTTGGAACTAGATCTGGACATTTGGCAATATCTCCTCCTTTGGTGGGGAATGTAGCGAGCAAGTTATTCTCTTTCTCGAAAATCTACAAAATTTATAACCAATTGCCGAAGGGGCTTAGAGAAATGCCTCCATCTAAGATGTCTTTTAAAACTTTATCTACTGAACTTGAAAAAGTCTGCAATTCTGCTGATATTTGTTATTCTTTTGATTATGATAATACTTTCTCATGGTTGAATAAAAGACAAGGATAATTGTTATCGAAAACAGATTTTCTAGAGATTTTTATTTCCAAGTTTTGTATTGTTATAATTGAAATGTTATGCACTATTTCTTCTAATTAGTTAACATTACATACAATCAATTGCTAGTCATGGTTCTCAATTTTTGCATAATGTTACACTCGAATTATACATTAATTGTTCCTAATTTGATAATGTATATATTATTCTTTTCAGTCGAACTTTCTGATATTGATATATTGTATTGTACAACTAGTGAGATATACCTATCACATGATATTAATTGCACATTTATTGTGATGTGATAATTTTTTTATATATTGTACAATTTCCAATTTTATTATTTGATGGAATATGTGTGGTTTGAATCCAAATAAAGATATTCTATTCTATTCTATTCTAAATGAATTCATATATTTTCGAAAAAACATAATGCTTGGCATATTCACGAGGATTAATTCAGTAAGGGCTTAATTTCTGAATAGTTTACCCTTGTAACACGCGGCTCCGCATTACAACCCAACGATTTTCAATTTTGACAAATATAGTGCTCTTTAAGGTCAAATAATTTAAATCTGTTTTTATACAATATTTCTCTTAACTGTGATTTTAGAAACAATCTTTGTTAGTTTCAAGCAGTTTTAATTGGGATTTCTTGAAGTGCAATTTTATTTGTAATTAATAGGATTTTGTTTAATAAATAGACACCCGTGCGCAATACGCAGGGGGCATGCAATGGATTATAGTGCCCCTTTGAAATTACTCTACTTCTTTGAATTATACTCAGTTTATACAAATGACTACTGTTCGTATATGATTTTACGTATCAGAACACCAGAGTACAATGGATTATTATAATTAAATAATTTAAAACCCTGGCAAACAATGGATTAATTATTTGTGATGTTTTTTCAAGACTTTTTTTACACGATTTTTATCCATCAATTATCAGTGACAATATTTACCAGTGACTTTACTTATATCATCATATATTTTCAATCATTTACATGTATTCATCACGATTCAGACGTTTGTGAATTGATAATTACTTGTGTTGACAATATATCGTTATGTTGCCGTCTAGAGCACGGTCCATTTTGTTTAACTGTGAATTGATAATTAATTGTGCATAAGACATTCAATTTTGTTGACAATATATCGTTTTGTTGCCATCTAGAGCATGGCCAATTTGGACTAACTGTGAATTTTGTTTTTTTCTTGCAACATTGTGTACAATAAACGTATGATGATTCGACTTAGCCTTCTCACATCTCCCATCGGGAAAAGGTCGGGGACTAATCATAAGCACGGATCTCAACAGCAGCTACCAGGCATATGTAGGAATGGTATAGTATCACTGAATAGATAGCTACCCCGCAAAACGGTTTACATTAGCTACAAAACTTCCACACCATAAAGAAATCCAAGCTGTCTAAAAGGCAGACGATTTTCTTGATTACTATTTTTGTTAGATTTCTTCTTAATTTAAATATTTATCGGCCTAGAATCTTTTATTAAACTTTACGATTAATGCCACTCTTTCGATAATGCATGCTTATAGATAGTCTAGTTGGCATAACGCGACACTTGATCACTCCGTCTTACGATTTTACTGTTAGCCGTCTTTGTCTAGACCGACAGCCTCTGTCACAATGACGAAGACAAGACATCGGGCACCAGAAATTTACGATAGGATGTATAGACTAAAACTTAAATAGAATTTCAAAAATAAATAGAATCCACACAAAGCAGAATGGGTTATAAGTTTACTGAATTAAAAAATTTCAAGAAAGTTCAAGTACATAGCTGTCCAATTTTAACTCGGCAACGATGCGCCTACGCAACACAGATTTCACCAATTTATGTTCACCTATCATGAAAAGATGACCTTAATCATCTTGTTTGAAAATTTCAAGCGCACTCCACCTTTCTTCAATGTGAAATGATCTTGTATGCACTGGCATCAACAAAATTAACCGATAACAAATTAGTTCAGTTGTGATCTAAAGGGGTAAACCAAAGACAGCATTAACGGAAAGCATAATCCCATGCACATTCGTTTCGTGTTTATTGGCGACTCATCATAAGAAGCCGGTATTACGCCCTTTAAACACTATATATAAGTGTGAGGACGCTACAATCTCCTAGAAGAATGTGAAGCTAACATCATATAAAGTCTTCGACAATGCGACTTCAACGCTAACTCACACTATATAATATATATGCAGAGTCTGTAAAAGATACTAACACTAGGGCTATTTTGTTAGTAAACGATACCAACATTATTGAATCAAAAATGTACATGGTAATAACATGATGGATATCAATGTATGCTATAGTTCACCAAAATTGCGAATTACAACTATTTCTAAACACCTGTTACTCCACTTAATCCATACATACTTGCATATATATTATTTCTCCGCAAAAAACAGTATTTAACATTAACCGATGTTGTCTCCATTTCATTTACCGATGTATAGCAGAACAGATCCCGGCTTGGCCCTTGTGAAAGTGGTCCACGACTATTGATCCACCACAAATCGCTTCATTACCTTACAGACGACTCATCTTCATTTTGTACTATCAGTTTCGCAAAGATCCGATTGATCCTGTCGGCAAACTAATTAGCAAGGAACAAATCGCATTGCATATATATAGGAAACAAAATTAGATAGGTGGCTCTCACCTCTAGTAGTCTCACATAGATTGTACTTGACTAGAAATCTTGGCTGCACAATGAACATTAACTGTTTGCAGCTTTCGCATATGAAATTTTGTTTTCAATATATACGCAAAGCGGTTTGATCGTTGCTAGTTAGTCTGCAGTCGTAGTCTAATGATGAACATGGAAGGACGTAACACATCAGTGCGTGCGATTGGTGGTAGATTTGTTATGTTGTTCGACGACTGGTTAGATTCAATGGGATTGGTGTTTACTTCAAGCTCGCAAAAAGATGCTATCCTAAAGTAATATAATTTAAAATTTATTATTAACTTATCGGAAACCAGCTCCAAGGATAACTGGTATCCGGTACTCATCGATTTAAAAAAAGGTATCAGTTACTAACACAATAGCCATAGTGTTAGTATCCTTTACAGACTCGGTATATATATTATATAGAGTGAATTAGCATTGAAGTCGTATTGTCGTTGACTTTAGATTATGTAAGCTTTACTATTACAGGTTTACACATTTGTCTAGGAGATTGTACCTTCCTATTATTCCACATTCTTCTACCAAATATATAGTGGTTAAAGGGCGTAATACCGGCTCCTACTGATGAGTTGCCAGTAAGCACGAAACGAATGTGAATGAGATTATACTTTCCGTTCATGCTGCCTTTGGTTTATCCTTCTGGTCACAACTGAACTAATTTGTTACTAGGCTCGCAAAACCTAATACATACTTGCATATATCCTATGTTGTTTTAAATAATGCAACAAAAATTAAACGTATTGATCGCATTAAAGCTAGTTTTTAATATCTTGTTTCGCGTGATAGATGGAAAAATTTCTCAGATTTATTCACAATTTCGTCGATATGAAAAAATCCATAATTTCGCGCGAAATATTCAAGACTAATAAATTTTAAAACAACTATCATGAAAACTTTGTCAGCGTGTAACAAAATAACCACATATAGGATTAAATAAAAATTGCAAACACCAAGCTTTAGTTTAAAAATCAAATTTTGGCGATTGAAAATAAACACCAATTAAATTGTATCTTACAAAACCCAATTTATATAGGCATTGATATTTGATCCTCATTAGAAAGTTTTCCAACGTTCTTAATGATGAAAATGTAAGGTCGAACCGTATCAGCACGTGTGATTGAAGGTAGTTTGGCTATGTTATGCAACTGGCTATATAAATTAGGATTGGTGCTTATCTCAAATACATAAACTTGATTTAAAGAACTGTTAGCACTACCAGCGAAATCAATGATTGTTGATTAGTATAAGTTATATAAATGTGGCGGAATCCGCAAGAAGTTCATATTCGTGACCGTATGGGAATTGTTTAGGCGACATTTCCGATAAAGTGCAATGAATGCAAAACCTCTGGAGGTGAAAGTCGTATATCTAATTTTGCTTTTATTATATGTGCATTACAGATTGAATCTCAATAATCAGTTTGCCGATGTGCTGGATTAATGAGCACATAAGGTAGAAACGCATCAGTACGTGCGACTGACGGTAGTTTTGTTATTTTTGGCAACGGGTTAGATACATTGGGAATGGTGTTGATTTCAAGCTAGCAAACTTTACTTTTAAAACTGTTATCACCACAAACGCAATCAATGATTGTTCAATTGTGTAACTCATATGCGTGTAGCGAAAGATGCAAAATTGTTATGGTCATGACCTCATACAAATCTTCAGCCAAAATCTTCAGTCAAAATGCCATGTGCGTGAGACAATTCGGTTGGAGTACTGCATATCCGAATATAAATAGCTTATTTATGCCACGTGGTTTGATCCTCAATAGTCTGTTTTAGCGTCGTGCTCTGTTGAGGAGCACGGAAAGCAAAAAAAGGCGTAGCTACTTTTGACTGATGGCATTTTTGCGACTTTTTGCGACTGGTTAGATATAATGCGATTAAGGTTGATTTCAAGCTCGAAAACTTGATTAAAAGTATTTCTTTCACATCTCAAGCAATAAAGGATTTGTTAATTTTATAAATGATATACCTGTAGCTAGAGCTGAAAAAGGCTATGCTTATGACTTCATCAAAATTTTTGTTGCCGAAATCTCCAGTCAAGTACAATGTACGCGAGATCACTCTGGTGAAACGTCGCATATCTAATTTCTCAAAACTTACTCACGCATTGCAGTTTAATCATCATTAGTCAGTTTTCCGTCGTTCTATTTTGTCGGTAACGAAATTTCGAGATGCGTCAGCACTTTGGACTAGCGGTAGTTCTGCTGTTGTTTGACTTGATAGATACAATTGAGTTGGTGTTTATCTCATATTTGCAAACTTGCTTTAAATAATTGTTATCACCATTGGCGCAATAGATGCTTTCTTACATACGTGTGGCGAATGCTGCAAAATGTGGCGTTTATGACTTCGTAGTCAAAAACGCCCCACACATCATGCAAAACAACATATATAAATCATTAGCATCTAATTTTTCACTGCCAAATAACGATATGAAAAATAACAAATAAATTAAAATTAATGACATCATTCATGATGGGTAAGGCCTAACTAATATGAGTATATTTACATAAATAACACACAGAAGTGATACAAGATAAACTTCTACACAGCAACATTATCGCCAAGTCGGCTTTAAAACAAGGCACAATCGACAATACAGCTTCCTCGTGGTTTTCACTGTATCACTTCATAAACACAACCAAACCTCACATCTAAGTTTGCCAAACTAAGAAAAGACGTTTACCAACCAAGAACTAAGATGCGCATGTGGACCCTATTTAGGCAGTCGATTGGATCCAATACTACCCAATTTGGATGCAGTTGACTTAAACTGTGTCTTGCATGTCAAAATCTGTCCATCCTGTCTCTTACGCCAATTTTGAACTGGGTGAGAGAATAATGCTCTACTTGTCAATCGAATTGAAGACGTACGCAAAGCGTGATCGTGTCAATACAGTTGATGGAGCTACATTTGTTTTGACGTCCACGGACGTCAGCGTTTGTCATTCGTTGTTGGTAACATACATGTTCTACGTTTCTTATACAACATTGGTCGAATGTATGTAAGCATCTAAAATCATTAATTCTAAGGAACCGTCTCACTAGTGCATGCTAAAACTGCACGCACAGATACATGGTAAACTTCAGCTTTAAGATAGAGTGAAATATTTGTGTCTCCATAAATAGCAAGGGTTGCAGAAAGTTACTCTATCTTTCGAAATTCTCGTACTCATCTTGTCAGTCAATTTTTCTGAGCTACTGATAGAGTTGTCAAGATATGTAGACCTATCAATTACAATTAGTTCATCACACTGCAGGTGCAGTGTTGGAGTGAGTGGTGGGTGATCCTGCATAAGTATCTTACTTTTAGAGTGTGTGTATCTCATATTAAAAGAAGGACCAACAATTGCTAAACTGAGCTACTGATAGAGTTGTCAAGATATGTAGACCTATCAATTACGATTAGTTCATCACACTGCAGGTGCAGAGTTGGAGTGAGTGGTGGGTGATCCTGCATAAGTATCTTACTTTTAGAGTGTGTGTATCTCATATTAAAAGAAGGACCAACAATTGCTAAACTATACAAGGTGGCCTGAGCAAAATCTCAATTTTCGAATAATAATACAAAATAGACTGCATTGTCAATTTCGACTACTCTACCGCCCGAGTGAACTTCCACACCTGTATTTTGAACGTATCGAGGACTGTTGTTTTAGAAAGAATGTAAAATTGCGAAACTGGTTTAATCAAAATTACATGGTCTGCGCTTTGAGTAACAAAGTCTGGTTTCCAGTTGTTTTCTTTTCTTAAAAATATTTCAATCAAGGTAAGAAGAGGCGAACGCAGAACTGCATGCAAGTATGGAGACATTGCTAAATCTGATCTTGCCCTTCATGTAGTGGAGACCGGAAACAATATTAACTAGGATGATTGCAGACGCATAGCAATATGTAGTCGTAATAGTACGACGAGATTGATTGGAGAATCTATCAAAATTAAATCTTGGGATGATATTATGAATGCAACAGCTGCTGAAAAATCGTTAGGTTTGACTAAGAATACAGTATTAGTTAATGGCAGAAAAAGACGATAGCATGAATTAGAATTTAAAGCTATCTCCAGTAAGAAAATAAGAACATCGGATTAAGGCTAGCTTATTAGTGGGCTTATTATTTAAATTATGGTTAATGAATTATTGTGAATATATTTTTAAATTTCACCCTTAACTGTTCGTTTGATTTTAAATCTCTTAGTGAGTTAAATTCTTATTAATTGCCTTCTATTTTCTTTTCTTATATTGCTTATTATTTAATTAATTTAAAAAATTTTCTTTTCTAGCCGTCACTTATTTTATTTCATATATTAATTAGGCTTCTTATATTTTGGATAGAACATTTTTGTGTCTTTCTTCCACCCTATCTTTTGAGGTCCCTCTAGTAATACAGCATTTCAAACGTTAAGAATGCATAAATAGTCTGATGCTTGCAAAGAGGAAACTAATATCTATTGACCGCAGTTTCATTTAGATATACGTACATGTGTATTAATTATATTTAACGGAATATTTTTGGTTATGCATACACATATAAATGCAAATACGTGTCATGCACCTATTAAATGAAATAACAACAACCGTTATTAAACAAGACTATTCTGAGTACAACCTGAGTGATTTGAACGAAATTTAAAACGTGCAAGCCGCGTTCGGACTTCTTATTTTATCATTTACAATAGCATGTGGTTATGATGAGTGTTTCTGATTTATTGGTCTCCCCCGATCCGAAAATGTGAGGTGACCCCAGTCACGTAATTCCACATGGTGCCTATACTAATCAAATAGTCTAACGCATTTAAATGGTAAATTTATATTCAATCACTCCAGTCCCAGCTAGTTAGTTGAATGTAACAGTAATGTGTATGTGCACACACACACACACACGCAAGCACAAGTGACGCGAAATTATCTAGTTAAAGGTCATTCTGAAATACAAATGATATGGTCAGAGGAAATATCGCGCCTGCTTAATTAGTTTATTTTGTAAAACTTGTGGTGTTTGGTCAACTGATGAAGGCCGAAATATAATGCAAAAAACAAAACAATTGGAATTCAGACTGTGTTATTCAAAACGTAGATCATGTAACAAACTGTTGTTCTTAACAGAAAAAAATATTGCATGGTTAGACAAACATGGAGAAAGTGGACCGCCTCCACGAATACCATTGCTCGTAGTCAAGTTGGTTGTGTTTGTGCAAAGAGCGCGTATAAAATTTACAAATTTGGTGTGCGTACCACTTTTCGATAAAATATCGAATAGATAATTGCGATCCACCGATTCAAATGCACCTTTGAAGTCTAGAAAGTCAGCTATGGTGTGATTACACTATACATGTCGCAGTTCAAGAACCTGCTTTAATGCAGAAATATTATCTACACAACCTCGTCCTAACCGGAATGCAGCTTGTTCGTCTCTAGTGTGTGATCCACGCGAATCGCTAATTCGACGTAAGAAACTCGAAGCAAATACCTTAGATATCACCAGAGTCATGCTCATATAACGAACAAATTACGATTGCTTGATTTATTATGTTGCGCGGGCGAGGATAAAAATTACTTTCAATCAGGATTGCGATCTTGATATAAACACCTGACCCACTATTCACATACATTTTTCAGTATAAACTAATTAGTGTACAGTATGGAAAAGGCAATCCATCCAGTAGACCGGCTTCGTGATGAATACCCAATAAGGACGAAACCGGTCTACTGGATGAATTACACTACTTAGTTTATACTGACAAATGTATGTACATAATGGGCCAGGTGTTTATATCGAGATCACACCCTTGATTAAAAGTAAATTACGATTGCATTTTCTGAATGTAAGAACGCAGACCGACTTTCTCAATGCAACAGATACGATCTCCTCAATCCATATATTACGAAAAAGTTTAGCCAACGCTTCCGAAATTATATCGCCATCATCCATAAATAAATTTGGAAGCAAGCCATCGGGGCCTACATGTGTGCGTTGTTTAAGAGGTCAGATTGTATCCCATTGTTATTGGAGATTAAAAGTCCACACTGTTGAGACAGGCATACTTTTGGGGATCCAGACTGACGCATGTGCCAAATAAAATTGATTTTTGAACTGTTTAACCCACCTATCAAAACGACTTATTTTATCGATTAGATGGTTGTTGCTATCATTTATAATTTTGCTAATTTTTAATTTTCTCGAGCCTATTGCGAGGATAAGTAGGAACAAACATCGACTATTACTTGATTCGAATGCCTCTTCCATTTCTTCGATCTTTCCGGTCCAAAAGAATTCAGGACCGACTCTTAGGCTCTGCTTATGTTGTTGTCCCACAACTGTACGATTTCAATTATAAGCCTCACTATTATGTATTTGACGCTTGGTTTCGAGAAACGTCATGGATTTTTTAGAGCCAATAGCTATTTATGCGGGAGCCTACAACGTCACACGCAGTGGGACCCGCTTTTTGCATAGTTGATCTTATCTTCGTCCACAGTAAGTTCGAATTTCCACTGTCAAGGCCAGTTAACCTAGATTTTAGAACATCTTCATGTTTTATTATAATCAAGGTTGCGATCTTGATATAAGCACTTGACCCATTAATTACTTACATAAGTCAGTATAAACTAAGAACTGTATAGTGTAGAAAAGGCAATTCGGCCAGGTGACCGGTTTTGTCTTGATTAGGAACTCATCATTTACTGGCCAGAAATTGCCGCGGACAGGGCTCGAGCCTGGGCACGTCTGCTTTGGAATCTGGTGCTCTAACCACTGAGGTTCGAGCCCTGTCCGCGGCAATTTCTGGCCAATACATAATGAGTTCCTAATAAGGACAGAACCGGCCTACTGGATGAATTGCCTTGTCTACACTATACAATTCTTAGTTTATACTGGCATATGCAATTAATTAATGGGTCAGGTACTTATATCAAGATCGCAAACTCCATTATAATAATTGTTATCAGCGCCCGCGCAACCAATGTTTGTTTAATTATATAAATCATCATATTTTCGTTGGACAAACGGTTGCTAAAGCTTGCTTAAATCTAATTATGGTTTATTCTTATTTATTTCCCGGAAAGTTTGATTGTGAAGCTACAACGGAAAAGTGCATGGTCCGAATCGATAATCCAGGATGCAACCACGCCATCTATAACTAACTGCTACATGATCTATTTGAGTTCAGCGTTGTCCGGAAGCTGCTATTTTGAGCAATGTACTGTGTATGCGTGATTAGAGGCCTGAGGGAAATATCGTACCGAAACGTTGGCAGTCAACGAAGGTTAGATCGGACCGCACGTCCAGTGGTTTTTATGAACGATGTTGAAGCCTTTGGAAGAAAGGGACAAATCCGCACCCAGGCAATAAGAAGGCAAACTCGATGCGTACTTGGAAATGGAGACCCATCGGATCTTTGTGAAACTGATAGTGCAAAGCGATAGTCCGAAAGCGCAAATCGCGGAGATTCAAAATCATAACTTCGGAGTTCAGTCAGAACATCATTTCATTAATATCATGTCATGCTTACATTGCTGTTATCTTATTTGCATGCAATATATGCACACATTATTTAAATTCTGCTGCTCATGTAAGTTTGCTATGCATATTTTTAATCAAAGGAATTGTTTATTTATAATTTATAGATATTAAAACAGTCTACAATCCTTTCTGAGCCTACAGAATGGGGTTAAAATTATTAGGCACTATGATACAGAATATATCCACTGGTGCGCAACGGCTGAGCCAAGTTCGAGGCAGGTAAAGTATTAAAAACTTTATAGCTTTATCGTGTACTACTGAATAGAATACAAAGGCCACCTTTTGAATATAACTCAAATGCGACGAAGTGTCACGCAAACCTTAGACAGCAGTGCACTGCATCTCCTTCGAAGCATATCCTCCATTTTACCAATACACATACACGAACTCACGCCCAGATAAAACGAGAGATAGAGAGAGAGAGTGAGAGAGAGAATCTGATTTATAGTTTATTTAAGTGAATAAGGTAAAGGTATTGTAATTAAATAGGTTTATTGGATATTTTTTAATACGAAATATTTAATAATATTATTAAGCGACAAATAAACGCGTTTAATAAGATGGCTCACAATTTAGAAATAATAAGTCCATATTATAAATAAGAAGTTCTAATAGCCTGTTGATGCTTTGATGTAAGTGTAATTGTGTTTTCAAACAGTTACTGTGTGTCTATGAAATGTCATGTAATAATTTTCAGTTAATACCAGACTTAGATTTGGATGTGAATGGTGTCCATAACGAAATATTGCACAAACAATAAGATAACGCAAAAAACTAAAAATTTACACAATAGAAAGATAGTCGTTTACCTGTGAGTGTTATTAAACAAATAGCCTTTCAGTTACATGAGTAAAACAATTACCGGAAATAACCTAATAAAGAGGAACGCCATCAAGAGAGCGTGGTTACAGTCTATCGACATAAGCGACCGAATTGAACGCATTAATGACGAAGAGATCCATTCATCAACCGGAGCTTATTTCGGTACCAAAAGTTGAAAATGGAAATAAACAAGTAGATTACACACTATCGATTTTGTCGTTCTAAATTAATTTATAACACAGCACTGTTTAAATGGGCAAGGATTCTTTCAATGGCTTAGCATAACAGACTTTTTCTAAAACGAAGTAATGATCAAAAATGAGTTCTACAGATATGAACTATACAGTAACCGAAGACACAAATTAGTGGATTAAAACTGCTTTTCAATTGGTTGAAACCAAGTTCTGAAAAAATTTAATTTTCCAAATGTAACATTATATACCTCTTTAATGCTGTAGAAGAGGTAACACGGCATTGGTCCTGCTAATTTATCATTACTCATATCAAAGACTCCGCTCTGAATTATACGAAAATTTCACATAGATAAACAGAATTCACCCCTAAATCTTGGCCAATGTTCACCTTTCGCACAGGAATTCGAATCCTGGGTCTAGGCGAAATAATACAGCACCAAGTGAAAATTCGTGGCTAAGGATGAAAATCGCATTAGTGTTTGCAATAATGCGTAGAAGCGCCGACTATTTGTATCAAAGACAGGCCAAGTTAAGATCACTGAAAAAAAAAACAAAAATGAGCACCACTATTTCGGTGTGACAATAAGCCTTTAATAAAGTGCTAACAAAATTTGAAGCAAGCACAATTTATGGCACATATTTGCTTGTACCAAAGTGCCTAAGCCTCATACATGAGTGAACATCATTAAAAGTGCTTTACAATTTTCATTACATAGACTTATGCAAGTCAATGTAAAACAACGCCATACCCCATTATGACTCCTTTAGAAACAAGGAATCGCGTTCGACTCGTCGAATACACCTTATTTACGAAACCTTCTAGTATGAAGTTTAGAACTGCACAACAACAAAGCAGCAATAAAGGACTTAAACGTGACAAAGCAAAACATGCATAGTCATGTTCAGACTAGAAAACACAAGGCCACACGTTTATAGTGAGAATAATGATTGCGAATATATATATATATATATATATATATATATATATATATATATATATATATATATATATATATATATATATATATATAAACAAGCCGAAAAATATAAATACAAACTAAAAGTGAATTATTTAGCTACGGAGGCAAAATAAAGGTAAGGAAATTAACAGGCAAGTGAAAGAAGAATCGACAAATGGGTTAAATAAGTCAAATTTCATCAACAACGTAGGTGAGTTAAAATTTGGTTTTATTTTCGCAAAAGGCAAGACAGCACACAAGTAGGTCATTAATACACGAACACGTTTGGCTGCGTGTTATTGGCATTTAAATGCATAATTCTAAATTAAACATACCTGCTTAAACAAGAGAAAGAGTAAACTAAAATACTGAATTATAAGAGTGCGAGTACATAATTGATTATCTTCCAAATCAATAGGCCATCAAGTGTAATATTTTGGCGAACACGATCGTGAAACTAACTCGATATCTTCACCATTCAGCGTAGTCTGCTTGAATTACAATATTTTGTCATTAATTGACTCGACAATAAAATTAATTTACTTTGTTTGCTTGCTGTGAAATTATCAATCAGAACACGAAGGTTCACAATGAGAAGAATCCACAACACGGTGAAGAAATGTTGCTCATCCACTGCAACTTTTTGGCAGGCCTCTTCTGCACTTGTTGAACTGCGCCTCAATTTTTCTTGAGAGTGAAAGCACATCTTGTTTGAGCTTCTCAAATTTTGTGCGGTGCAATGAAGCAATGCGTTGAATGAAGAACTAATTCACAAATAGGGGAGCCAATTTGAGCCACAGCATCCCACAGTTAATATCGATAAATAAGCTAAGTGATACTTGTACTGCAGATTTGAAATTGACTTATAAGAATTAGAATTAATAGTTTACATCTAGTATTGCATAATTTGTAAAGCAACAACTCCGAAGGATGCTGCGTTCATTGTAGGCAAATATAAATAACTCAAATCAATTGATGAATATATCAATAACGCCTATCTGTTTTACTACTGAGCAGGCATAAGTAGTGTACAAAAGACCAGAAAAGCCAAATTTATACTTAACTAGTAAAAGTTGAGTAGGCCGCTAAATCGATTTGGCATCAAACACCAGTGTGAAAAGTGAAGCAACACACAACCAATGTATGCCAACCGTATTCAATGTGCTGTTGCAGCTTAAAGGAAAAACATTACATTTCCCAAACGTACTGGAGATGTTGACTGCAGAAAGTAATTCTTTGTTACAATCCAGAGGTAAATACTATTTTAAAGAATTATAATTTTAACTAGAAATGAGCAGTAGGCACCTACAACGGCATAGAAACAAATTTTTAATCTTCTACACCCTCCAGAGGAGAATGTTTAACGACGGAAGTCGAGCGCATTTCAGTTATCTAAGTTTACGATGAATGCTACCACGTTTTACTTGATTTAAATTATGCATATCTTTTTCTTAAAAATACACAACTGGACCAAACAAAAAATTGAAATCCACATTGTTAAAAGTTAAGCAAAAATAACCACATGACACGACATGTTCAAGCGAAACACGTCAACAGGTCATTTCCTAATCAATAGTCAGTTAAATCCATTATGTCACCGAAACGAGAACAATACTCTCCGATATGTCGATGGAAGACCACAGTCCAAAAAAATTTTTCTAGAAAGTTTCCAATCAGTCTATGATACAAAACGAGCCGTCGGCGCGGTTGTTCATCAACATAGTCATTTTAAAAGATCAAAATAAAGTTTAATCAAGCGAAATGTGACGAATAAATACTGTCTAAAAGCTGAAAGAGGAGGAACTGCTGATTTAACCGATGCGAGCTTTTTGTGCTCTCGAAATGGCTCTGTCCATTCACATTTTCAGCAATTAAGTGTTGACAGATCAAAGTGTAGTAAACCGAGCTCAATTGGGTAACACATAGAACAGCAAACGTGAACATCGATTAACTAACATGGATTGCTAACATAGTTATATATAAGTTTTGATGACTTGAACATAATTTGCCAGCAAATTGAGGAATAAGGCGAGGGAAGTGCAAAAAAGTCTAGCTGAGTTGGTCTAAATTTTGATGCAACAATGACAATTAAGAAACAGCTTTCGAAAAGAAGTATTATTTAAAAATTAAGACACAATAGACATATCGCCAAGTCCAGCCACAACAAAAAACTAAAAACTAGAGCAAAATAAGTAAAGCAAACAAATAATGAAATAGACTATCGTTTGCTTAATGGAAAATATTTTAATGAATGTCTCAAATAAAAACCAAATTCAAGGATATATATATATATATACATATATATATTAAGTTAAGGAAATTGATAGTAATATGTATTGTATACATGCGTTCAAAAATTACATATTGGTATTTAAATGAGACCATTCTGGGATGACACCTGACCTAGATATAGTTTCCAAGCACACCATTACAGTACAGAAATTAGGAATGTACGCGCATGAAAGCTAACTTATAAGCATAGATTAGGCTCGTTTTGGTATGAAAGCATACGTGTGCATATCTTCCGGTGAGAATAGAGGTGCCTCTCGGCTAATCTTCTGCGGCACTTTCATTCAACGATTTCTTCTGTAGCGGCACCGACAGCAATAGCATGAAAGGTTTTAAAGCAAAAAAGAAAAATTGTTTATTACAAAAGGCGATTCAGAATCTTCGTATACATAATCCACTTAAAAGCAGTTTATATATATACAGTATATATATATATATATATATATATATGTGTGTTTGTGTGTGTGAAACTTGTCAGTATAAACTAAACATTGTATCAGGTAGCAAAGGAAATTGATCCAGTTGGCCAGTTTCATCCTAATTAGGAACTCTTTAAGTACTGTTCAGATTTTGCCGCAGACAGGTCTCGAACCGGAACTCATTTGCTTCAGCTTTGCGCCTAACAACTACGCACCCATATCGCATATTCTACGCAAGTTTTTAAGTTATGCACCGAATCATGTTTTCTAGTTCGCCGTTCCTCCAGGAAGAGCCTGATCGGGAATCTCGCAATATCAGGAGTTCTAACTACCCACCCCGTTTTGTTATCTTAAAACAGACACTGTGCCATTTATGACAGCTATATTGATTCAAAGTCTTATAGAATGATTTTGATTATGTGTATTTAGCGGATAAACTAAGCAGTAAACATAACTTGGCATATAACTAACAAACTTGCGAAAAGTATGCGGCACAGGTGGTGCAGTGGTTGGTGTCGCAAAAGCTGAAGCAAATGTGCTCCGGTTCGAGACAGGTCCACGCCGAAATCTGAACAGTACTTGAAGAGTTCCAAATAAGGACGAAACCGGTCTACTGGATGAATTGCAATTGCTACCTGATGCAATGTTTATTTTATACTGACAAATGTATGTACATATCAGGTCAGGTGTTTATATCAAAACTGAAATCTTGATAAATGCAGTTATTATCACCGCCCGCGCAACCAATGTTTATTTAATTACATAAATGTTCAATTCAATACCACTTCCCAATGTAGCGTGGTGTTTGTACAATAGTAACTAATTTGAGATGGTTAGTTGGAACACCAGATCTAAATTGATGTCATATAGGCTATACCTAGAGGAAAACCTAACCACGAAACATTACTTATTATATAGCCGAAACTTGTGTGTAATGCGCGGCAGTTATTACTGTTCCAATTATTTGAGTGGCCCGTAGTCATAGACGTTTCCGTTATGACGACCGGCGGGCACAAGATAGTCAGTCCGGGAATGGCAGCATGAACATTGCACTGTCTAATGGGACACATTCATCATCCCGTTTCATGAGAATCCACGAGTTTTGCGTATTTAGGCGGTAAAAATTAGTGTTAACTTGGTAATGACGGAATGAGAGGAAGCGTAAGAGCCGCGAAGTGCAGGATTCGGCTGGTGAAGTAAAGTTTATCCATTGATATTTGGACAGAAAGTGCTCATCAGCCTGGGTTGGAAGACTATTTAGGAGAAAGTAAACTCCGAATTCAAAATATTTCCACTATTATAGACCAAATATATAACCACGAATTATAATGAATCCATAATGCATCGGCCGTCGCGCGGGATAAAAGCGGTCGCCTTACCTGCTAAGTCCTGCAGGGTAGATAAGCGAAATCAGGCTACGGCAGACAACTTCATCTCCGATTCTGCCTCTTTTTCTTCTCAATCTAACAACAACGCTCTTTTAGATTCTATGAATATGATGGATGTCGATAATATCCCTGAGCCCAATATCAGTTTGACAAATATCGAAAATATGTCAAGTGAACCAACTTGATACTATAATATTGTTGTTGGTTTTTGATTATTGGCCAGTCGACTAAAATATCATGTTGGTCGAACTTTTGAATGTCTAGGCTGGCTGCTGATTTTTAAAAAATAAAAAGCTTAATAAATGTACATCTTTTCGACTCTGCTTTGTGTAGAACATGGAAATTCGTTAAATTATCTCGTTTCGAAAATATACACAAGCGCAACTCAATATACAATAACAGAGCAACATACAATTAACTACAAACAATTGTGTGACAGTGGCAAATAAATACATACATCCATACATACACATCTACACAGAATTCACAAATGCATGCATAAATTCATACATGCATACACACATACACACATACATACATACACAGAAACATAAATATACACATACATACACAAATATGTACATACACACATACATAAAAGCATACTTATGTACATACATACAAATATACATGCATAGAAATATAAATACATACATACAATATATATCGATTTCTAATTTAACTAACCTAGATGCAAGAGCTTGGCGTCCAGCTAGCCTCTCTGTTCGCATATCAAATGCGCCAAAAATAAAACGTTTATAAATGTTTATTAACGTTTTAACGGCTGAACAAGGCAAAGGCCTATTATCTTGGTTACAAGCGTCAGTTCCGATTCCAGAAGGCGTTCCTATTATAACTGTGTGGAATGTTAATCTCGAAGAACGATCAGATTTAGAAATACAGGATGCAATCCCCTTAAATGTCGCAAAGCTGCAAGTCGCGATGATTTGCTTTCGGGCTTATTTAAGGACGGTGGCGATATAATTTCTGGAGCGCTAACGCACATTTTTCGTACTATATGAGATGAGGAGATCGTGCTGGTTGCTTGGCGAGAGTCGATCTCCATTCCTACCTTCAGAAAAGACAATCGTAATTTGTGTGATAATCGTCGTGTTATAAGCTTTACTCCAGTCGTGTCTGGATTATTTACGTCGTCTTAGCGCTTCGCGTGTACCACATACTAGAGAAGAACATGGCGCATGCCCTGTAGAACGAGGTTGGATGGATAATATTTTTACATTAAGCCAAGGTCCTAAACAGTATATATATATATATATATATATATATATATATATATTGATTTTATAGACTTCAATGTTGCATTTGACTCGGTGGATCGCGATATTCTGTCGAAAAGTTGTGTGCTCACCAAATTTGTACATTTTATACGGGCTATCTTCAAAAACAATTCTGTTCGCCTTAGGGTCTACAACACATTAACGCACAAATTTACTGCCAGCAAAGATTTAAGTCAAGGCTGTCCACATTCCCCATTTTCGTTTAATTTTGTAATAAATGCAATTATGAACAACAACCTTCCACGGATTCAGGATGCGGTTGTTAAAGTTCCCCCCGACGATCTTTACTATGCAGAAGTTAGCGTACAATTATCTGACAATCGAGATTCTGCTCAGACAACTTTGAACAGATTAGCAGACGTTGGTCCGTCTTTCGCAATAAAATTTGCATCCTCTAAATGTAAGATAATTTTACAGGATCGCGCACCACTCACTTCAACTCTGCGATTGCAGAGTCAACAACTGGACATAGTTGACAGGTTTACACACCATGGCAGCGCTATCAATAACTCAAAAAATATGTCTGAGGAGGTGAGCATAAGGATCGCGAAAGTTAGAGTAGCTTCCACCAACCTTTGCCATTTATGGAGAAATGCGAGTATTTCACTTTGTCTTAATGATAGTGTTTTTGAAATGCATCTTTACGCATAGATTCGGTGTAAGCTAGTTAGACTTGGCTCCCTATGGTTGTTGATCTTAGACGATTAATAGCATTCGACAATCGTTGTTTGAAAAGCAAATCACAGGTAGGTTACCAACAACGAATAACCAATGCTGACGCCCGTAGACGTATTTTTGGATCAGCCAACAAATGCTCCTTGTTATGACAACGAATAAGGCTCCGTCAACTACGTTGGTTAGGTCACATTTTGCGTATGCCATAAATTCGACTGCTCAATAGAGCACTGTTCACTCACTCAGCGCCAGATTGGCGTATGAAACAAGGTGGGCAGATCTTGACATGGCAGAAACATTTAAAGTCAACTACATCAAAATCTTGTAGTAAAGGAACCACTCATCCGCCTGGTTAGGGTCCACGTGTGCATCATAGTTCTTTCGGTTTCGTCTACATAGGGAACTTTTCATGCATTCTCCAGTATTTTTCGTTGAAGAAATTCGAACCGAACACATTTGTGACTGAATTTAATGCGCCACTCGTGCCGCATACTACACGCAATTTGAAACCATATACCAAATAATGTTTTTAGTTATCCTTTTCTTCAGGCAGAACCTATCTCTTAAGACTTAAAAATCTAGCTAGCTACCCTCGATCTGTCTTTATACAACAAGTACCGTATCATTTGGAGAAGTTATATTGACTTAAAGTGTAATGACAGGTATTTGATTATATACATGCCGTCGGGCAGCAAAGGCAGCTCAACTAGTAGACCGGTTTTATCCTTATTGAGAACTCTGCCAGTACTATCACTAACTTGCCGCGGATGTGACTCAAAATTCCGTCATTATACTTCAAACGCTAACAAATTGCAGCAAAATACCACCTTACCAAATGGCGTGATGCCCGTTTAATAATGACAGTTTAAGGTTGACTACTTTGTTCCAAATAGGCTCCACCTAAAGAAAGGACTGAATAAAACATACATTGGGAATTAACTTCAAATTAAATTTAAGATAGTTCAGTGGGTAAGTCGTGGAATCAAAAACAAACGTATACTGATTGGAGCTCCGGTTGCGGCAAATTATGGCGAGTATTCAATATTGACGTAACCGATCTACTTGACGAATCTCCTTTTATACCTTATGCAATGTTTAGTTTAAACTGACAACAACCCCCCCCCCTGAAAGTAATTTGATCATAGATTAATAGACCTACCTTTTTATGAAATGCTGATTTACATAAATAAATGCTTTATCAATAGACAATCGTCTTCTTATGAGGTTCTCGTTGTTTTACATAAAAAGTCGCATGATTTGATCCTTGTTAGTTAGTTTACTGTCGTGCACTGGTGATGACAACAGAGAGTCGAAGCGCGACAGTGCGCGGCTAACGGTGGCTTGTCGTGTTGTGCGACTGGCCACCTAAAACAGGACTGGTTAGTTCGCAAACTTGACTTCAACATTAAACGTTTGATGTTTTGCAATGTTCGTCTCAGTAGACAAGCTATATTCGCAAATTGTTGCTGGATAGCAACGGAATGTCTCTCGTAGCAATGTCACGTTAGAAACATGTTTTATTAATGCTATTCAGTTGTACATTTACCGACGTTGATAATGAGACAAATAAAGAAAAAATATGTAATAGCGATTTTTAATTTCACTGGCGGTAGTTTTGTTATGTTGTCGACGACTGGTTTACAATAGGATTGGTGCTTACTTGAAGCTCTCAAAACCTGATTTAAAGAATTTTTACCACCACCCACGGCAATCAATTATTGTTTTATTGTATTATTTATATATATATATATATATATATATATATATATATATATATATATATATATATATATATATATATATTCTTTTGAAATGCGAGCTTTAATAAAATTCATTGTTCCCTTTTTGTGTGCAAAAACAAAAAAAATTTTTATCAGATATAAGAAAATTTTCTTTCTCATGGTCTTCTCAAATATCTACTAATGGACATATCTTTATATGTAAATTGGAAAGCAAAACAAGATAGAAATATTTGAACATAGAGAGAGTGTGGAAAATAGAAACCAATCAAATTGCGTGCGTCACATCCAGTTCAAGCTCAATGCTTGTACGTGCTTCTTCTGCTTACATAAATCCGGCTGCAATTTGTTTATCCATAAGGCTTCGTATGTGGCTAGCTCTCTTTTGTTTTTGCACTTAGTAATTACTTTGAATGCTACGTCTGGAGAACATACGTGCGATGTTTCGATGATGTGTTGCGCAATAGCAGACGTGTATTCACCATTTGATTTAAAACAGGCGTTCAAGTTGCAACGTTCCCTCATTCGAGTAATTAACCGTCTGGTCGATCGGCCTACGTAAGTTGATCGACAACTTGCGCATGTATATTGATAAATAATATTTGATATCGACATTAACGGCTGTTTCTCTTTGATTGCTGGTAAAGGCAAGTGTGTTACCCTAAATAACACTCGTAGTTTGGCTGCATTAAATGTGCGTGTCAATGCTGCTTCAACTTTCTTTTGTGCCATTCGGGAAACTGCATCCCCCTTAAATGGGATGTTCAGGTAGACTGTTTTCTTTTCTGGCCCATAATACGTCTGTTTCTGGTTAACTCCCCTTTTAATAATTGATTCAATTAATTGTCTGCGATAGCCATTAGACATTAAATCGTTAATTGCTTTATTATATTCATTTTCTCTAGAATCTTGACTAACCAACCTGCCAATTCTTGAAAAGCAACCACGAACTGTATGATAATTTATATTGAAATGGTACAAAACTGCTGTAATGCAAATACTGTGCAGACCATGTTGGTTTATGGTAAATTGTTCTGTTTAATTTACCATTAGTTTCTTTCTTTAATAGTACATCTAGGAAAGGCAGACAGTCATCTTTCTCGTGCTCTGACGTGAAACCGATATTCTTATGTGCTTTGTTGAAAGTTTGAAGCAATGTTCGTGATTGCGACCTGTTCTTAAGTACAAGAAATATATCATCCACGTACCGTATATATTGAGCACATTTACTTATGTCACTCTTTAATGATGTATTCACCAGGTGCCCTAGAAAAATCTCAGCCAACACTGGAGATAAGGGGCTTCCCATTGCCACACCATCAGTCTGTTTGTAGATGTTTCCATTAAAACGAAACCGTACGTCTTTCGTGCATAATAAGATAAGCTTGCGTAGAGTGTGACCTGGCACCGGCGATGGTAATATATCGTGTTCTACCGCTTTGACTATAATGTCAATGGTTTCATCAATTGGAACATTTGTAAACAAAGACGTAACATCAAAAGATACCATAATCTTGTTTTTAACATTTATATCTTGAATTTTGTTTACAAACTCAAACGAATCGGCAACCAAAAACGCACAAAAGAGGTTGTCCTATGAGGCCAATGAGACAGAGCAATTAGCATTTTTACAGTCTGGTGTGATAATGTGATTGTATGGTCAGTATCCAGAGAATGAGGCCCTGGCTAAGGCACTCGAAGCAGAGTGATAAAAACGTGACAGATAATAGACACAAGGAACTCCATGTTGTGAAAATGGTAAACCATCATTTATGCTTCACAACACGTTTTGCCAAACTTACAAACTGAGATGGCTATTTTTGCACAAAATTTTGCATAGAACGTCTGTTAACATACAGGATTAGTGGGTAGGCAAAGAAACGAAAGGCTATCTAAAACGATATACTTTTGTCATACTTCTTAATAAACATCTCTTACGCGTAGGATAAGATAATTAGAAGCGTGGCAGGTGAGCATATCTTATAGCCTTGTCTCAGGCCCAATGAATTAGAATAAACATTTAAAAAGGCAAACTAGCCATAACTAGTTGCGCAGAAAATCATGAGAAAAGTTTTTTTTAAAGTAGCGACCAGACGATAGGCCAGCACTGAATCGCCCACCTGTCGACTACTGCCCCAGTTCACTGCTGTAGTGCCGGAACCACTGTTGCCCATGCTGGAGACGAAATTAATCAAATCGCTGTCCAGATTATCGAGAGCGTTTGTTTTTTTCGATTTTGCGTCTACCACCAACGGGCGAATTGGTATACTGCTGTCCACCGGTTTGAGACCTGCATATAAAACAGACGAAATGACTTGCATAGGTGTTTAGCGAATGAAAGGCTTACTGAAAACAGTGAGGGTGGTATTTCATCCACCTATTTGGGTGAAGAATTATATTATATTATATTATATTATTATTATATTATCTCACATTCTTCGACCAAATATATAGTGGTTAAAGGGCGTAAACCGGCTCCTATTGATGAGTCGCCAGTAAGCACGAAACGCATGTGCATGAGATTATACTTTCCGTTCATGCTGTCTTTGGTATATCCTTCTGGTCAAAACTGAACTAATTTGTAACTAGGTTCGCAACACATAATACATACTTGCATATATATTAGTTCTCCGCAACAAATGGTATTTAACTTTTATATATTGAATTGAATGATGTCATGTTTGCCACGAAATGTGATAACTGATATCGATCAAGGCCAGAGTGCATGGATTTACTGGAGTAATAGCTGTTCAGAAATTGTTGTAATTCTAAATTTCGGTGGACTATAGCAAACATTGATATCCATCATGTTAGTACCATGTACATTTTCGAAAAAAATATTGGTATCGGTTACTGACACAATAGCCATAGTGTTGGTCTCTTTACAGACTCGGTTTATATATTATACAGAATGAATTAGTGCTGAAGTCGCATTGTCGAGACTTTAAATGATATTAGCTTCACTAATGCTTCTTTTCACATTCGTCTGGGTGATTTTACCGTCCTATTTTCCCACATTCCTCACCCAAATATATAGTTGATAAAGGGCATAATACCGACTCCTACTGATGAGTCGCCAGCAAGCACGAAACGACTGTGCATGAGATCATAATTTCCGTTCATGCTGTCTTTGATTTATCCTTCTGGTCATATTTAAACTAATTTGTTACTATGTGAGCAACAACTAAAGTCAAAAATTTGTTTTTAGAAATAATTTTTAAAGGAAACGATATTTCTTGCACAGAAGTGCTTATATTCCATCGTATCCTCGGATATACCATACAAATGGAACGTAATCTGATATGTTTTGTCGTGTGAAAAATGCGCAGCTCCAGCGCTTCTGAATTTTAATGAGGGCTAGGTGCGTGAACATGCTCGGAATATGGATACCATTGCGATAAATAGACGTTTTCCAGAACGGTGGAAACGAATAAAAATTTTTTGTGCACTGGCATTAACATGGAGTTTTTAACAGGCGCGACTATGTTTATCAAAGTTTCTTCTACTTTAACCTTCTGAGTATTTTATGTACGATATTAGTGTGGATCTTGTTTCTCTTTAAGCAAAATTAATTCCTTTACTCTATTTCTTCATGAAATCGTCTGACGAGATGGACTAAAACCACCTCAGTAAAATATAGAATGTTTAAACATAAATATATCTGGTAATAAATATTTTACGTAATTGAGAGCTATACATATTATTTTAGGAAAAACATTAATAATAAAATGTATACCTATCGTGGATAATGACCACCTTATTTTGCGAATATTCAACATTACAATCTTTCAGTCATACGAAGAATGTATACAACAGAAATATTGATATGTGTAATTAGTATTTGCGAAATGGAGTGAACATTTCGCAATAAAATAACGCTGCTATTAAATCTGTTACATATTTCTATAACCAAATACTGTGTAATTCTAGAAGGTAATGGACATTACAAAGAATGCAAAAATTTGGTTTCAACTAAAAATTGTATAATATTTAATTAACTAGACCGGTCTTTTAAAATGACCATAAAAATGGCCGTGATATATATATATATATATATATATATATATATGGAGTATATATGTGTGTGTGTGTGTGTTTTAGACGTATAAGCTAAAATTAACCTAAGAAACCAAATTCAATTCGCTAACACTACCGGTTTCGTTTTTTTTGACACTCGTCATGAGTTGCCGAAATTAAATGGTCGGAATTTGGTTGTTACCTTAATTGGCAAACAGACAACATTAAGTACTGATTTTGCACGAACGCTTTTCGCGTTCTTTATTCCTAAAATTAATCACAGTAAACAATAGACGTAGTGTTTTTAAATAAGCAGCCGACTCAACTGCAAAACTTGAGAAGCTGATAAGACGCCTCAAATAGAGATCGTCTTATAGTGGCTGTGACTGGGTTCACATTGAAGCAATTCTTTAATACGCATTCAACAAAGCTGTCCCTCTTACAGTGTACTCTACTTTAAAATACTAGAAAAGACATGTGATTGCCTTGATCTCAGGCGTATAAAATCTGAACAAGCTGTCCATCGCAAATTTTTTCACTTATGCATAGTGATTTATCGACCACAATTGAATAAATGAAGACTTTTGCTGCTCTGTATTATTCACCTAGAGACCTTTTTATATAGTTAATCAGCAAATACCTTGCCCTCCATCCCATAATAAAGTGTGAGATTCTAGTAACGTTTTAAAAAATTGTTTAAATGAATTCCTTATTTGATGAAGCACCCAATTGAAGTTCCGTCGTTAAATGACCGTACAGGACCACTAATACTTCAACAAGACTCATCTATCCATAAATACTATACTCATGAAATATAGTCGAGCATTCGTTACGTCTAGCCCAGCTAAATATTGCGTCCTACCGTACGTCAGTACGTACGATTGACAGCAGTTATTCTATGCTGTGTGAAGGGAGAAATGCAATGAAAATTGATGCTTGCTATTGCTTTGGTAAATTTGTTTCCAAATATTTGTCAACAAATTTACGCGTTTCATTGTTTAATTAATAACATATATATATATATATATATATATATATACATATATATATAAGTATAAAGTATATGCTACTGCATAGAAATTAGAAGCAATATTGTCAATTAAAATTTATACGAGGCATCTAGATGTGAAACCCATACGTCTACATCACGTACACTGAGATTATGACAACATAAGATTATAATGAGTTTGAACATGCGACAGACGGTAACTTTACATTTTTATGCGACAGATCAAGTTAAACTGAATTGTTGTTTATCTCAAGTTATCCAATTCTTAGTTACCTGCAGGAAGACCATCTGCGGACACCAGCGGCGTAATCGTAGTCTGACACTCCGTCTGATTGTCGTTGGGATCCGCCAGCACTGGGTCGAAAGAGAGCAAGTCCATTATATTGCCTACCATCAAATCATTAAGAGAAATGTATGCAAAGGGTTGTTTGCATACGATGGTTCCGTGTTAAAAGAGTTTGAAATTGACAGTTTAGAGGATGGGAGAAAAAATAAAATAAAAATGCACATGTACATATAAGCTAATGATGGAGATCAATATTTCAATGTATGCATTAGATAGTCAAACCAAATTTAAATATTGATCCATGCGCCAAAATGTCAGTCCGGGTTATTAACAAACCAACCTATAGTTTAACATGACTAATCTTGGCAAAAATTGGCAATGAGAAGATAAGAACATGCTTTCCACAAACAGCATTCCCACACATCGATTAAACCACAGATTAAAGCAAGGCACAAACAAGCAATTATAATTTATACGTAAATGTTCATTCTAATAGAGACGAGCTGTCGTAAAACTCTAGACCATCCAATTAAAGACGTGAGAACGGAAACATTACCAAAGTAAAATAGCTACGTAACATAATTAAAATAAACTTCTTACTCAGCCAGATACGATTCTGATCTATCTTGTTGAAAATAATACATGATCGATGAATCTAGAGAATCTATATATATATGTGTGTGTGTGTGTGTTTTTGTATGTTTAATTTATACAGACGAAAGATATAAAATTTAAAAAAATACTGCTATTAGTTATTTGCAGCAGTAAACAGTTAATCGATACCACGTCAGTTGGCTTAAATTACCATTTCACATTTTTTGAACATCAACACAACATTCGCACTCTATCACAGTGTTAGGACAAATTCTCTCCTGTAGATCACAGCAATCCGGGCGTATACATACACTTAGAAGTAGCTGTTATGCTTACACGCGGAATTCAGTATGTGGCAAAAGTCAATTAGTGTTGGATTTCAGTCGCTGTAAATTCAACAACCAAAAATATCTAAATATAATCACACATTTATCTATTATGTTAGATAAATTTATATAAATGCGACTGATCCAGTTCAGAAAAGGTCTTATGGTGATTTCGGCGATAGGGTGAATTTATACGATAATTATCATTCTAATAGAGACGAGCTGTCGTACATCGTCAGACCATCCAAATAGAAACGTGAGAACGGAAAGATTAACAACGTAAATTAACCACGTAATACAATTAAAATAAACTTCTTACTCAGCCAGATAATATTCTGATCTGTCTTGTTGCAGGAAATATATGATCGATAAGACTAGATAAACAAAAATTTGCAACAGTAAGATTATGTTAAAATGGAAACTTTATTTTCCTAAGTCTAGCCTTTATAAATAAAGATCATATATATATATATATATATATATATATATATATATATATATATATATAGTCCAGTCGACGGAAAATACTGGACAGTGCTTGGAGAATTCAAAACAACGACGAAACTGGTCTACTGGATTAATTCCCTTTGCCACCCAAGGTAATTTTTAGTTAATAATGGCACACGATATAATATTTAAAAATCCTGCTATTAGCCCTTTGCAGCAGCAAACAGTTAATGGATATCACGTTAGTTTGCTTAAATTACCATTTCACATTTTTTTTAAATAAACACAACATTCACACTCTATCATAGGCTTAGGACGAATTCTCTGCTGTAGATCACAGCAATCCGTGCGTGTGCATAAACTTTGAAATATCTGTTATGCTTGCACGCGGAATTCAGTATGTTGGCAAAAGTCAATCAGTGATGGATTTCAGTTGCTGTAAGTTCAACAAACAAAATTAAATATTTAAATATAATCACACATCTATCTATTATGTTAGATACATTTATATAAAAGAGACTGGTGCAATTCAACAAAATTCTTATGGCGATTTTGGCTGTAGGTTGAATCAATGGTTAGACCAACAGACACATATGCATATGTATCCAGGTTCGAGCCCTATCCGCGGAAAACTCTGGACAATACGTGAAGAGTTTTCAATAGGGACAAAAGCAGTCGACTGGATGAGCTGCCTTTCTACATTATACAATACTTAGTTTATACTGATAATTGTATGTCTATCATGAGGCAGGTGTTTATATGAAGATCACAGCCTTGATTTAAATAATTTCTATCACCACCCGCGCAACCCATGTTAGTTTAATTTTGAAAATCAACATTAATTCATTAACTCTTTATCCGTTTATATTTTAACAGTCAATGATAGCTGTTTTCTTTACAGCCGCGCTAAATTTTGCCCTTATATATGAAAAATACACTTCTAACGACATTGAATGTTCAAGTAACACATGTGAAAACCATAATATTTGTATAACAAGAAATATAAAATTGAAATTACACAAAAACAGTATGATTAGCATTCGTCAATATTTGTAACTCACCAGCCGGTCTAACGACATTGCTAGTCAGAACATTGCTGGAAGTGAATTGACTAACTGTCGAGTCTCCCACTGGTGCTAATAAATCAAGACCTAAGAGATCGTCTACAGCAGATGTACTAGTACCCGCCGTTTTGCCAGAAGTTACACCTGAACCTACGACACTGGCAGTCGCCTTATTCTTGTTCTTCTTCGCCGTAGCACCTTTATTGCTCTTCTTTTTTAGCTTCTCCTGGTCGCTTGCTACATTACTCTCATCTGTGAAATGGGGAACAGAAAAGTTTCTGAAGAATAAGTGCATTTTTGGTAAGGATCACCAAAATTACATCACCGAATAAACCATTTTACTTAGAAAACAATATTTATCAGCCAGTTCTTAATTACCGGGATTCAAAATGCAGTCTTCATTGATATAAAGCTTAAGCTCAAAAATATTCTAAATAGGTTCGAGCTTTAAATTATCATGAAATTGGAATTAAATATTATTAATAATATCTGAGATATTTTCCAAGAACGTACGCAGTTTTGCAAAGATCACGGCGTTTAAAGAGTGGATGCTGTACGATTTAAACTGTCAGTTTGTAGAACCAAGTTATGTGTTGTGCCAACTTTATTATATTACGATTTGCTAGAAATACTAGGCGCCCACAAAGATTTCAAGAAACATGCTAAAAAAAGTAAAGTGTTACTTTAAAATGTAAAATCAAACAACAATTATTATTATTATTATTATTATTATTATGTAAGCTAAGATGAAATAATAGGCCAATGTTTATTTAGCAACAAAAGTAACGTATAAGTAAAACTGCAAAATGTATTACGGCTCGTATAAGACACATATATCTTAATGGATCTAAATTTAAAGAATAATGTATTTAATTATTTTGTTAAGCCATAATGACGTTATCTAGTAAGGTGATTTTGCTATAAATGGAAAAGTAACCTCCCGCAATATGCTACCAAATATTTCTCCGCAGTTTAAACGAAGGCCTAAATAAATTTTGAAAGATAAAATAAAAATACATGTAATTACAGTATCGTAGCATAATTATATATATATATATCGAAGTATTAAGTAAGATGGCAGATGAATTCCATGGAGAAGATTACAGTTTCGTCTAATTGGCATAATGCCTATCTTATAGAGAAAAATAATGGTTGATGAGTTTTGACTGGTTCAACTAAATTGGATTAGTGTTTATACAAAATTAAAGAAGCTTGATTTTTTTTAAATTGCTCCAACAGTCCACGTAATCAATGCTTGATTAAGTTTCACTATTGGTCACTTCAGAAGAACTGCACAAGCTTTCAGTATCCCGCAGATGTAAGCTCAGTTAGATGTAATCACGTTATAGTACAAGAATATTATGCTCCTTTCTAACTATATATATATATATATATATATATATATATATATATATAATGAAAATATTTTGAGAATTCCATGCACATACCGGTGGGTTTTGAGGTTCCAATATCGAAACTGTCAAATCCATCGAATGCAGATGCAGGATCGATGAGTTTGGCACCATCTGCAACATTTCGAGGACAAAAAGAGAGCAAAAAACGGAAAAATACACGTTGAAATAGAAAATAACTACACATTTCTATTTACAAACGGAAACATACACGTTGAAAAAGAAAAGATCTACACATTTCTATTTACAAAGTTCTGATGAGCGCTATAGACTTGCCAATATACGTTTTTTTCGTTAGTTTAGTTGTATTAAGCTACATTTTAAAGGAATTGGGTTAGCGTTCATTCCAAGCACAAAAGCTTGGTTTTAAAAAAATGTTATCGCCGCTTGTGCAATTATCGAATGCTTAACTGAATATCTACAATATTTCTTTGTTTTCAATGAGCAAGGTAGCAATGGACGATTAGTATTTTGGCAACAATCAAACGCTTTCACCAGAATAGCCCGAGAATGGTAAGATAATCCTTTTCGGGTCTAATGGAAAACAACCTTATTCTCGCTTCATGTGCAGCCTCGAGTCTGGTCGAACTACGCAGTAACACTTAGTGTTAAATGGGTAGTGACGGAATGAAAGTAAGCGTGCCAAACGCAATAAACAGGTTTCGGCTACTAAAAGAAACTATGACCACTAATATCTAGGCAGATAGTGCTCATCGACCTTGGTTGGTAGATTATCTAAGAGAAGGAAAACTGAATAAAAAATATTTACACTATGAGGGAAAAACCTAATTCACTCTTACAGTTTGCATACATCTGTTAGAAATAAGAACACACTGCATCGTCCGTCGCGCAGGATAAAATAAGGCCTTATCTACATATTCGTGCAGAGTGGATAAGCAAAATCAGGCCTCTGCAGACATCTTTATTTCCGATTCTGCTTCTTTCCCTTCTATTTGCTCTCTTCTATCTACCAGTAGCGTATTTTTAGATACTATGAATACGTTGGGTTTTGATTGCATCGCTGAGCCTAATACCGGATTGCCAAAAATCAAAAGTAGTTCAAGTAAATTGCAATTCATTAAACCTAGATTAGATTTAAGCATCAGCACATTTAACTTGCAAACATTAAAACAGCCTGAGTAAAAGGAATCTTTTGCACGTACTTTGAATCAATTAGAAATCGATATGTTTCGTATCTTAAACCAGAATACAGGACACTACGAGCATTACATAACTGAGTAAACCATCCTTATCTATGCGTTATTGGCTTCGAACCTCTAGTTCCACGGGGTTTACTCGGGACGTCGGATTTGTCCGAAGCTCACGAATTGCAAGTTAACTGAATAGATCCCTGTGAACAGCCGACTTCATGCGCAACGCTTAAATACATCTATTAAAATCAATGACAAAAACCTTAATCAGCGTTGCCTTTTCGTTGTATCTGCATATTCTCTGACTGATTGCAGCACATACGACTGTAAGGGTGCGTTTTACTTCGACCTAAGCTCATTAACGTGTACAACATGCTCAGGTATATTTTTTGTTATGGGTGACATAAATCATCAAGTTGAGCGAACGCAGAATTTACTAGGTGAAAGATATACTTTAAGCTCCATACACAACGATAATGGTGCAAATTTGTTGGATGGCTACACGGAACATAACACAAACTTCAGACATAGTGTAAGACGTTGCGCCACATGGTGTCTTTCAGGCCTCGAACAATGGTGGACTCAAACTGATCTTGAAGCAATTAGCCATAGATGGCGTAGTTGCATCCAGGACTGTCGTTTCTTTTTTGAACACTTACGTCAACTCGGACCGGACAGGTGAATAAGAATAAATCTCAAATAGAAGAAATTAAAATCGAACAACCATCCTTCCGACAAATATATGACGATATTCTGAAGTCAAAGATAACTGGTCGTGATGGCGAAAATACGAATTAATTTTTGACGAAGATACGTTCTACTATGCACAATTCAGTTACTACTATATGTGCATTGTAGGCTCCCGTAGAAATAATCATAGAAAATGATCTCTGTAAGATATATGGAGATTCTCGAAACTAGGCTCCAAATTCCAGCTTATAATAGAATTGAAAGATGCTAAATCAAGCGCCGTCTAAAAGTTGATTTTGAATTCTTTTGGATCTGAAAGACCAAAGAAATGGGAGCAGCGTTCGCATCAGGTAATAACCTGAGTTCCAGATGGAAGGGAGCATAGCAATTGTATTTAAATTCAGCAGGCGCTTTATAGTATAAACAAACATCAATTCCGTATTAGGTATCCAAAAAGTCACTGATTTTTTATTTCTGCAAGTAAATATTTCGCAAGGTGCGTCCCCTTTAAACGTTATAATAACATATATTGTCTTTTTGTTAGGAACGGATGCATTACTTTTTTATCGTTTTTTGTATTACATGTTTGTTTCAACGATTTTTTCGAGGTACCCGTTTTCTAAAAATTTTGTTTTAAGCACCGCCCTTTCTTGACATTGAAATTGACTAGAACAGATTTTATTTATTCTACCGGCTAAATTTTGTATGAATTTTCTCTTTTGCGAAATTGGGTCAGCGCTGTAGTAATGAATTGAACTGCTCTTTCCATGTCCGATATTTTCCAGAAAAGGCAGTGTCCTAAAGTGAGGATTCTCGCACTCGCCAGTACACTGAATTTGCTGATCCACGTTGCTAAATTCTTCAAGCATGCCATGTCTTTCGACGTCTACATTTATGATTATGATGGTTTCATAAAAAAATTACAAAGGTAAGCATACCTTGGCAGCGCTACCACTATTCCAGGCAATATATCTGACGAGGTGAGTATGAGAATCGCGACGGTTAGAGCAAAATTCTCCAACTTTCAACATTTATGGTTAAACGTGAGCAATTCACTTGGCTTTAAGCGTAATTTTTACATTGCATCTGCACGTGAAATTTTAGCATACGTTAGTGAGACTTGACACCATATAATTGATGAATTTATACGGTTATATATGACGCGATACAGTTGAAACCGTAAGAAAACTGCACTGCTGTAGTTGCCTTGCCTTAATGCTGATTTGGCAATAAATTTCGCTGTATAGAGGTTTAGTTTGTCTCATTTCTGTGTGCAATCTAGATAAAAGGCCCATAGTAACTAGATACTCTCTCTCTCTCTCTCTCATAAATCTCACTAATTGGTTGTGAGAATAAATTATTATTCTTGTCTTTATTTATAAAATAATGTCGTGCTTTGTTTCTCAGTGGCAGCGAAATATTAGTTCCTATTGGCTTTTGGTATGGCTGTGCATGATGATGATGCTGATGAGACGTTTACCGACATTTGACCGCCGTTGTTTGAAAAGCATAACGCATAGGTTATCAACAAAAATATGCTTAGACTTATTTTTCGATCCGCCAACAAGTACTCCTCGTTAAAAACACGAATACGGCCGCATCAACTGCGTTGACTCAATCACGTCTTGCTTATGGCCTCAATTCGATTGTCCAGTAGAGCATTATTCTCTCACCCAGCGCCAGATTGGCGGAAGAAACAAAGTTGACAGAACTCTACACGGACGAGACAGCCAAATTTGGTTAGTATGGGACCCATTCGTCTGCCAAGATGAGGTCCGCGTGCGCATCATAGACCATTGTTGGAAACCCTGTGCGATATGGCATCAAGCCTAGCTTAGTGGCGAGCTTTTTGCAGATTTCTTGTAGAATCATTTTCTTAACATTTTGTTCTCCGTTGGACAAGTTAGCTGCGAGGATTGGTCGTGTTAATGACACGATGCTATAAAAACCACAATGAAACCATACTGCCGAATACGCCTTACCTTGCTTACTCTGTGATAATGGCATGTAAATATCTAGGTTGCCAGCATTCTGTGTTATCGAGTTAAATATACACGTAGTAATAGACCTTATAAATCTCTCTAATAATTTGTGTGCCTAAATTATTATTTTTGTTATTATTATCACCTTTTAATTTTCTTATGGTTATATGGCATTGAAAACTTAATAACTAATAACCTTTGTATTACTGTGCAAGATGAAGATGTTGATGATAAGTTACCAGACTAACATCTGAGAAACCAAACTCATACACATAAATCGTAGTTAAAATTACAATTCATTCTAAATAAGGCGAATTTATTCTTATTGATATACAACAAGCATACAGACGAAGGGATTTTAGGTTAAATATGAACTATAAAACGCTCAATTGTATAAAAAAAAATTTTTATTCAAATTTAAACCGACTGTAACCTTTGCATACGAACGTATCACATACTTATTTTTTCTAGATTTAAAAAGACGTTCATATACTGGCAATAACTAAAAGATAATTTGAAATCGATATCAAATATTTAAAGCTACAGCGCACTATTCGAGTTTTTAAAAATGAATGAATTGTCATAGCGCAAGAGAGGAAGTAATGCAAAATGCTGGCATATTTAAGCAACATTTGTTTTCTATCGATAAACCGCAACAAGTAAGAGTAGAGAAGACTAGTTTCTTGACCTACCCGAGGCATAAGAAATACTCTTCGAGAATTAAACAAATATTAATTGCGCGGGTGGTGAAAATAATTCATCTAATCAGGTTAGTGAGCTTCAGATAATCTCCAATCTCATTATTTTTAAAACAGCCGCACAACATAGCGAAACCTGACAGACGGCAGTTTTGTTATTGTGCGACTGGTTATATACAATGGGACTGTGGGTCATCCGAAACTAGCAAACTTTATTTAAATTATACTATAAGAATAACAGAAAAATACTGTGGTCAATATATGTCACGGCTGAATCAAGTTAGTCCTTTGTGTTGAATTACCGAATGTATTAGGAAAACCAATAATGAAGGAAAGGTTTTCGTTTTTTTCCTTCAACGTTTACACTTAGAAACACGCTTTTAAGGCTTAAGATTAAAACCATATTAAACGTCAAACAAGTTGGTTAAATTCATTCGTTACTTTTACTTTTCAAGTAGTTAACGTCGACAGTTAAAATAGCGCAAAAATCAAATTTTATTTATTTATTTCTACTAAGAATTGCAACAAAAATATAACTCAAATTTAACTTACTGCCTCGGATCAGGACTTCGCAACGATTGGTTTGTAAACAATATTCAACAAACAGTGATTATTAATCATGTAGAAAATCACTTTCTTATGTCATAATATACTACAAATAGACCATTTATAAAAAGCATTACTTTCAGTTGCCAGTGTTGTGAAGAATGAATAAATCCAAATAATCAACGATAACTAAACTTTTCAAATATGTAGAGGTAAAAAACCTGAAGCCAAGTCTGAATATCTCATGTTGTTGCTTCAAAGTAAGGATAATCGGTATACTTCGTCGATTCCACAATCATTGATTGCGCGAATGGTGATAACGCATCTTTAAATCAAGTTTGTGATGTTAAAATAAACACCAGCCACATTGTGCGACTGGTTAAATACAATGGGATTGGTGCTTATTTTAACATCATAAAATTGATTTAAAGAATAATTTGTCTACTCCATTAATCTCAAGTACGCAAATGTAAAAGAAAATGAAGGTGCTGATCACCAATAACGCGAGCCCTAACAAATAAATAATCAAAGGGTATATACATTTTAAATCATTCGAAAAGAGTAACTACATTTAGGCGTGAAATTGTTATCCGATATTTGCAATTTTAGCCACATTACTATTTAGATGTCATGAATTTTGCAAATAAAAAAATCTACAATTAGCACATGCATTCAATCAGAAATGGATTCTGACTTTAATCATAAATTGAAGCAAAACTCACCAACAATAGAATTTTCCCCCCATGCATCCGCTTCTGCTTTTGCCACCTTTTTCTTCCTTTTACCGGCCTCTTTTGTTGATTTTTCTGTTTAAAATAAAATGCGAGGCATATTACAGAGAATAATACAAAAATTCGTGAACTGCCTAACAAAGTCCAGTAAACCCGATTATCTTGATCAATAAAATGCCTTAAAACAACAAAAAGGAGTTTAAATTTATCAGACAGATGCATACCAACTCAGTGAAGTAACGTAACACTACGCTTAGTGTACATTATTAAGCATTTGACCTTATTTAGTGTGATGAGCTGATGAAGGTATTTTTCAATAGGCACCGAAAAATCTCGAGAGAATATATGAACTTGGACGCAAATTTTGATACCTAAAAGAAGAATCAGCTAAATGTGCAACACCTAGATAGGTCCTCTTGCACGCTTATTTTGGTAACCGTGGTTTGGCTACGCACAGTTGCACAAATGTGATTTACGTTTATTTCAGGCAGGAAAACTTCATTTAAGAGTATAGATAACACAATTGACTAACAACGAATACTGAATACTGACTTTTATAGTTGAGTGCTCGAATCTGCCTAAAATGGATGATTACTGTTAAAACAGCGAATAAGGCGCCATCAATTAGGCTGGCTCATTCCAGCTAAGGTACGCCTACAACGTATTGCTCACTAAAGCACTACGGTTTCAGCAAATACGAGATTGGCGTAAGAAACAATAAGTTGGAGCAGACTGCGATGATCATTGTCAGAGTACGACGACAATCTGACTAGAAAGGATAAAACCGCAATGCATAACTATGAAAAGCAAAATAAAATATGCGGCTCTCACCTTCAGTGGTCTCGCGTACATTGCACGTGTGACTGATGGTAGGTTTGAATGAAGATTGCTTTTGCGAACCTGGATTAATTGAAATTACCTGATCTGCGTTTTGTCTAACGCAGCTTTCATTGTTCCAGTAGTTTTCTTTTTCAGAAATATTTCGGCTAAACTTATCGATAGCCTTCATCAGTCTGCTTATTTTTCACAAGTTTAAAAATTGGTCTCCCCTCACCAGAAAGTGTGAGGGCAATCTCAGTTACGCCATTTTACATTGAGTGTATAAAACGAATAGTAAACGCATGTAAATTACAAATTCTTATTCAGCCATTCTAGTCTCAATTAGTTAGATGAAATTAAAGTTACTGAAAATGCACACACACGTGTTACATGCGAATATCCAGTGAAAGATCAGTCTGAACTACAAATACTATGCACAGGAGGAAATAACGCGCTTGTTTCATTAGTTTCATTTTTAAACTTGCGAAGAATAAGCAGACTGATGAAGGCTATCGATAGGTTTTGCTGAAATAACTCGATAAAAGAAAACTACTGGAACAATGAAAGCTGCGTTAGTCAAAACGCAGATCAGGTAATGACGGTAGGTTTGTTATGATTTTCGAAGACTGGTTACATACAATGGGGTTGGTGTTTACGTCAAGCTCGCAAACTTGATTTAAAAAAGTGCTTTATTATGTTCTAATGTAACCAAACGGAAATTTGTTTGATATATTAAAATAACGATTTACAAATTAAATAGGCAATATAGGTAGTACTGTGTTCGAGTTAAAATTTAACAAAGGAGGATAAGTGGAAAACTCCAATTGAAATCCAGCAGCGTCATGAATTACCACACTTCGAATGAGCACAACACATGTTTATCGATGACAGCAAACCAACAAATCTCTATGTGTGCTCCTTTACATTCTTATTCGTTAAGATAATCTCATGTACACATTTGTTTCGTGCTTGCTGGCGACTCATCAGTTTAAGCCGGTATTACGACATATACCCATCACATATATAGGTGAGGAATTTGGGACAATATGACGGTACCTATACTGTAACTAGAGTGTTGGTATCAGGTACTGACTCAACAACCACAGTGTTGGTATTCTTTACAGGCTAGGTATATATTGCATATAGTGAGCCAGTTGTGAAGTCGCATTGTCAAAGACTATCTATAGTTAGCTCCACTACACATTCGTATAGGAGATTGTACCGTCCTATTTTCCCACGTTCCTCACCAAAATATATAGTAGGTAAAAGGCGTAATACTGGCTCCTACTGATGAGTCGTCAGTTAGCATGAAACGAATGTGCACATGTGATTATACTTTTCGTTCATGCTGCCTTTGGTTTATCCTTCTTGTCACAACTGAACTAATTTGTTGCTAGGTGCGCAATACCTAATACATAATTGCATATATATTAGTTCTCCGCAAAAAACAGTATCTAACTCTACGTGTTACAATATTATCAAAACAAAGTATAAATATTCGATATCTAACATCCATTCCGTTGCAATCTTAAAAGAAATGAAGTAGCTTTTCGAAATTCACAATCTGGTGGTAGTGTATTAAAGGCAAATTCAACGTAGTCGTCACATAATCAATACAAACGAGACAAAAAAGCGGATATAAACCAATTTGACCAGACGACTGATTAAATGATGGACATGAAACATACTCTGTTTTTCGTCAGTGCTTTCCATTTCTTCCATGTGACTAGCAGAGCTGTCTTCTGCATTCTCAGCTAAAGCATGTTTCGCGTACGATTTTGGCGGGCGACTAGGTGACGGAGTTCGAGAACGATCTGCAGGTCTGTCGGGTTTGTTTAGGCTGCTGGAATCTGCTCTATAAGGTTAATCAATAATATGGTTTAAATGTGTTAATTATCCTCAAATAAAAATTTAGAAAAAACACTTTTAAAATACAATGCGACCGAAATGAACAATGTAATAGGATCCAGCGACTAATTTCAATATTCCAATAGTGTACACTCTCTTTTCCCCTTTCTATAAACACCAAATTGATAATACGTCATGTTCTATTATCGCAAAGCCATTTGCCACTGGGAGTATTTTAACCAGTATTGCAGAGGCAATTTAAAGTTGAAAAAAACTTTAACATTCTAATAATTGAAGTGTGTTTTACCGATATTTACTGAATTAAAACATTTTTCGGTAAAATTGTAAAATAAGTCAAATCTGGCACCCATTGTGGCCAATTAAGGAGTTGCAGGAGTAGAATTTATCCTTCATGATAAAATAGACAAAAAGATAATAAATATTAGCTCTATCATGTATATTTCAATTGTTTACACTTCTTGAAAACAACAGTCCGATACAGGAAAGCTGTATCTCTATAGTATGGTCAAGATTTATGCTAAAGGTTTCAGCATGGCTGCCTAAAAGTCCGCTTTACATCAAAATGGACATTTTTATGGTTAAAACTCGTAATACAGTGAATTTAGACCTGGTGTTGACTCTTATTGTTGAATAGAAAGTTAACACGAAACATGTAATAAGGTTAAAACATGTTCTGATGCTCTTAATTTTGGAATAATCCCTACATAGTACTTATTTATAATTGTGCATAAAATCCTTATTGGAGCCTTTAAACGATACAGTAAATTTTTATCTCTATATTATGTTCAAGATTTAAGCTAAAGACTTCGGCACGGCTAGCTTAATTCCGCTTTATATCAGATCGGACATTTTTTTGGTTACAGCACATAACACAGTGAATTTGGGAGCTGGTGTTGGCTTTTATTGTTAAATAGAAAGTAAACACGAAACATGTGATAATATCATAACATATTCTGTTAATTCCAATTTTGTAATAATCCATCATCGCTTGTAACTTGGTCAGCATTCTGTCTTTTTCACATCTTCATTGTCCAAATTAACTAACTTGTTACTAGGAACGCCATACCAAATTCGTAAAATGTTTTGCGTTTCAATTTTGCCCCAGAGGACACAGCAGCAGTAGTGGAAATGAGATTCAATGTATAATATTTACGCTTTCCAGGTGTCGAACAGTTCGAACAATAAACATATGCTTTCATGCATACATACGTCCACACACTAACAAACAAACACAAATACGTACACACACACACACATATATATATATATATATATATATATATATATATATATACATATATATATACAGTGAACACACGCAGACAATACGCGCAAACGCACCAATCAGCCCAAACAAGAAATCGAGCTGAAAAACCACAGTCACATTTGTTGCCACCTACATAATCAACTGGGAAAACCTTAGATTATATATATATATATATATATATATATATATATATATATATATATATATATATATATATATATATAACGCACTATCATTATTGAATTCATTATGAGATATATATTCCACACGCTGTAGACTAAATAAAATTTCCAAAGGTTACCACAGTATTTGTAAACGGTCAAACCTGGGCATTTGTTGCACGCGATGGGTCCTCTCTAGCTAAAAAGAGAATAGACCGTATTCGATGGCGCATTAAAACCATTAATTTAACAGGAAACTGACGTTAAATATTTCATTGCTCGGTTGGCGTGTTTAAAAATGAACAGGCTCCAAGAGAAAAAGGAAAGTAAACTGCCTGTTGCCATACAAATCACATTTGAGTGTGCAAGCGTAAGTGGCTCAAATTCAAATACAACGCTGATTGGTACAGCAGACAAAGCTTGCAAAAATATTTACAAGAAGCTTTCCGGTTGCGTCCATGAATCCAGTTTATCCTTCCGCAGGATTGCACTGCAAAACAGTTTTATGTACATCGAATACTTAATGCAGATAAACAAGACCATTGGTAAATAACGGGCGCAAATCTGTTTACAAGGACTTCGGTAACGCAAACTGGCACTGCAAAATGAAACCAATTGTCATTTCATCAAATATGACAAAAACAGTAGAGCCAATTGAATTAGTCCAATTTTGAAATTGCCTATGCCAATACTGAAAGTTCATTTATATCGGCATTAATTGGCCATTTATAATTTTATTTCAAAATACATGCATAGCAAAGTTAAATTAAAGTGCAACAGTGTTACCTGCGCTGAGGCATAGGACTGGCGGCCAGACCACTGGACAACTTAGTAGACAGCCGTACCGCCTCATTATTTTTTGTCGCCGCACCTGCAAACATACTGGTCGCAGCTGCAATCGCCTCTAGTTGCAACTCCGGCGACAAGCCATCGACTTAAAAAATGCAGCATTTAAATAAATTTTGGAAAAAAGATAAATACAAGGAATAACAACTGTGCAGAAATGCTTTAAGAAAACCTTTTTGCTAGGCGAGATGTGTAAACAAATGTTTCCACAAAAACCGACGGCAATGTAGAAAAATCAAACTAAGTAATTCGCATTAATTCTAAAAAAGATGAGTTAAATAACCTAGTCTAGTACCCAAGGGCGAATAAGAACATTTTTCGGTTTTTATATTTGTTTAATCTATAAGAATTGTACAACGTAATTTCAGAATTATATTCCTATAAATCTTCAAAAAAGTATAGTTGTAACTTCTAAGATTTACCATCAAGTTTAACCAAACCAGTCACGCAACATAGAAAGGCGATCGTCAGCAATATGTACTGACACAGTTTGACATTCCACGATCATTATCACAACGCGACAGAAAACTGGCTGACGAGTAATACACGTAATGTAAATTTTTAAATATTATTTTTGCGCGACAATAAGTTGATCAATTATCTGGTATTTGTATTTAGAAACACGTTTTCAAATCCGCTATCCACATTTCTACTCCGAGTAGTTCGGGGTCCGGCTCCAGATCCCTCTATCAAACGTTAGCTCTTTGCTCCAAGACAATTGACAATTAATAATTCAAGTGATAATTTTCATTTGCACGGCTTCATTTAAAGTTACACATCATCATTCATAATGTACAGCAATACAAAAGTCATTAGTAACTAATATTTCACTGTCATATTATCATAAATAGAACAAAAAAAACAAGAAATTTAAAAAGTAATAATATTGACAAAAATAATAATTTAGGCAAACAAGCAAAATAATTTGTGATGGAGAGGATCTAGTTAATAGACGTTTATTCATCTAGATAGCACATAAAAGGGAGGTAAAGTGAACCTCTACACAACGCCGTTATGGCCAAATCAACGTTAAGGCAAGACAACAGCGGAAACACAGCATCAGTAGAATTTTATCTGCATCGTTTAAGAAATACGACAAAACCTCGCACTTGACCTTGCCCAACTAATAAAAGAAAGTTAAAGTGCAACAAGATCGCTATTGTACTCGGATCAATGTTCTATCGCTCAGGGTTTCCAACCAAGAACTATGACGTGCACATGAACTCAGTGAAGACAGGCGATTGCGTCCTATACTACCCAATTGGAGTGTAGGTTATTTTAGCAATTTCAGCTCTGTAAAAGCCTATCCACCTTGTTTCGTACGCGAATCTACGAGTTGAGTGCAAGAATAATTCTCTGATGGGCAATCGAATTGAGGGCATACGCAAAACTTCACCGAGCCAATGAAGTAGATGGAGCCTTAATTGTCTTTCTAATGAGAAGCACTTGTTGACCAATCCTTAAATAAGTCTAGGAAAGTCAGCGTTGGTTATGTGGTGTTGATAATCTGAATGTGTCATGCTTCTCAAGCAACGGTGGTTGAATACCTGTAAGCGTCCAAAATCATCAACTCAAGAGGCCAAGTCTCAAGTACACTTCGTACATGCTGACTTCTGTGTATCTATCTGATTCAATTTGAAATAATTTGTTACTAAGTGCGCAATGCTTTATATATATATATATATATATATATATATATATTAGGTCTCAACAACAAACAATATTTAACTATTCAAGAAAATTGATGCAGACAATTGATAAAAGGAGAAATCGAAAGAAAAAACCATTTTAGGACCAAAAAAGAAAGCAAAATACTTCAACATCCAATTTAAGGGCGACGTTATACGTGCGATTCAGAGGAAGGATGAAACGACATTAGCACGTACATTTAGGGCATCTAAGCTACGAGTGTTATTCAAGGTAACACATTTGCTCCTATAAGAAATCAAAGAGAAACAGTCTTTAATATTGGCATCGAACATAGTTAATCAACACACATTTACAAGATATTAATCAATTTACTTAGGCTGATCGACGAGGCGGTTAATTACTCGAATGAAAGAGGATAGCAACTTAAATGCCTGTTTCAAATCAAATGGTGAATACACATCTGCAATTACGTGTATGTTCGCCAGACGTGACCGTTAAGACAATTACTTCGGGCAATAACAGAAGTCAACTGGCCTTATATGAAGCTCCGAGGATAAAAAAGACTACAGCCGGATCTATGCAAGCAGAAAAACACGCTTGAGCATTGAACCTGAACTCGAGGTGATGCATATAAATGATAAGCCACTACCTTATTTCATAATCTATCCCAGTTCAAAATTTCTGTTTATCTTAACCTTCATTATATATATATAGAGAGATATATATATATATATATATATATATATATATATATTCGCATTGTTCGCTTTTATGTGTATAAGTGCTATTTTTCGGAGTTTAATCTTTCGTTTCACATTTTGGTGTAAATTTGTTTTGTTCGCTTGGTAATGCACAAGTGCGAAATGTGATGATGAACGCACATATTGTTTTGAAATTTCTGTTACCGTATGTACATTCGTTTTTTCTCATCTTCAGTTTGTTACCAATCCGATTGAATGTTTGTTGAGTCTAGTCGAGGGCGTGTTCGGTCTTGCATGGCTGCTAGTAAATTGTTTTTGAATTTTGTTATTCGTGGCCAGTCGATTAGAATATCATGTTGATGAAACTTTTGAATATTTAGGTCAAGAAATAGAAGTAAAACCGAGTCAGATTTGTTGCCACCCACATAATCAAATGAAATCCAAGAATGTATATAAATGAAAGATTGTAGAGCGAAGTTTAGTATTCTCGAAATAAATGCCCATTATCCACTTTGTTGTTAATGTGTTTTCTTCCTAATTAGAAATATACTGTGTAATATTTGAAGGCAATGGACATTATATATATATATATATATATATATATATATATATATATATATATATAGGCATCAATGAACCGCTCTGAGTAGTTGTCCATTAGAAAAAGTATCCTCTGGTAACCCAGTTCTTCCTTGATCTTTTGTTCAGAGCAGATCTTCCTGATTCTGCTTGCTAGGTTGTTAACTAAGTTTCTTTTGTGGGATTTTTGGCACCTTGCTGCTGTAATGCTGTTGTAATTCACTAAAACAGCAGTGTACCCACATAATAAATTCAGTTAACAACCTAGTAAACAGAATCAGGAAGATCTGATCTGAACACAAGATCGAGTAAGAATATGAGGAATATATTGCTAATGAATGACTTCTCAGGGCGGATCATTAATGTCAACAACAGACCACGTCCGATTCGCACTAAAGCGGATACCGTCAAGCAGGTTTTCCAAGAGGCGACGGAGTCTAAATAGAATAACCAAGGAAAGATTTCCCAGTGTTAAATCTAATATCAAATTTTCCACACAGAGAATCATGAGGTAAAATGCCAAAGATCAATTGCCAATTCTCTTCAAATCATTCATAGACTACAAATTCTCTTTTACCTGCGATAGAACATATATTGGACGTACAAAGATTAAAAAAGGTTTGGCACCGTCAGGAAAATCAGCTATTTCCGATCATATATTGGAAACGGGGCACCCAGTCAATTTGACTAATTTCTCAATTCTAAAAGAAAACGAAATCAAAAAAATATTATTTATTTATAAAGCCCTCTTTATAAAACAACAAACACCTGACTTAAATATTTAAAAGGTTCATCCCAATGATATTCTATTCGACTTGGCACGAATCACAAAACCGGACAACAAATTACTAGCATCCCGGCAAGCTTAAGCACCTCCTCGACCAGGCTCAACAAACATTGGCAACAAGCTGAAGGAGAAAAAACAGCTGCACAGTCGGTGACAGAAATTTCTAAACAATATGAGCATTCAACACTGCAATCCGCACCTATATATATATATATATATATATATATATATATATATATATATATATATATATATATATATGTAGATACCTGAAAAGAAAATGAAACTAGATGGCTCTTTGTACCTGAAGAATATTCGTTAACCTTTCCACATGGAAAGGATCGGGATATATATATATTTATATATATATATATATATAATTTAAATATTTATAAAAAACCTGAACAATGTTACACAAAACTTTGGATTCTTGCCTAAATCAGTTTATATGTTAACCGATTACCACCTAAATATTCTAATAAAAATATTGTCACCAATCTTACCATCTTCATCGTCTATATCAGCCTCCGCTTCTTCTTTCCTATCATTGCAATTTCCCTCTTCCTCTTCCTCTTCCTCCTCGTCCTCATTTGCCACATGTTTTGCCTTCTTCTTGCTCTTCTTCGGCTGTTTTGTTGGCACTTGCTTCTTTCGGTCACCTTTTTTCGATTTAGATATGCCTGCGTCAACATGCCTTCTCTCGGGACTGCTTTCACTACTCGAACTGTTCCCCAAGCGTCCAGAAGCCCCCATACGCATATTTGATACCGTCTGGCTAGCAGAGGCGGTTTCGCCTTCCTGGTCATATCCGGCGCCGTGGTGTTCTACTGGAATTATGGCGATTTTTGTTGCGCATTTTGTCTGTTCATCCGAACCTTCCTCATCAGCGTCGTCGGCTGCTTCACTGTCGTGTTCTGCAGCAGCAGCAGCGCCGTCTACACCATCTTCATTTTCGTCACTGCTGGCATCTTCTTGCTCACTGTCACTTATATCAGACGACCGTGTTTCGGCCTTGCTCTTCACTGCCTTACCTTTCGGTTGCTGCTTCGCTTTCCCCACCTCACTGCTAGCCGATGCATGGCTGCTCCTGCTTGAAGATGCTCGCTCTGCCGATTTATTCGACTCTTTCGTCTTCTTCTGTTCCTTTTGAGAAATTACTTCGTCTTCTTCTGCCTCATCGTCTTCATCCTCCTCCGCCTCCTGATCATCCTCGTTGTCACTTTCCTCCTTCAATGTTTTCTTAGTCACACCCGCCTTTTTGCGCTGTTGTAGAAACGATTGGTTAAATTAAATTCGGATACACTTAATTGCACAACTTAATCAGCAAAATATGTGCATGCAATAAATTATATATGAGTTGGCTTTGAGGTCGCATTATCGAGACTATATGAAGTTAGCCCCACTACTGTAGGTTTACACATTCGTCTAGGAGACCGTACCGTCCTATTTTCCTACATTCTCCGTCCAAATATATAGTTATATATATATATATATATGATATTTATTTACTGGGACAGCAACACCTAAAGCATAATTGCATATATATTAGTTCGCCGACACAAACAGCATCTATCTGTTACATATACACGAAGTTAGCTTGTAGACAGTTAATTATTCGTAGGCAAGAGATAAAAACAAGGCAAAATAATAAACGCGATAAGTTTGATCATCATTCCATACAAAAGCCCAAGGGCATTAGCTATTGCAAAGTATTGATTAGCAATGACTACCACAAGTTAAGTCTCTATGAATTTGATTGCATTGAAGGTGTTACGAACTAAGATAAACGAAACATGGCTCTGAAAATCGAGTAATTGACCTTCAAATCGGCCGGTAAATATATTGTAGCTGCAGTTATATCGACAAGAATGACACAGTACATTCTCAATACACCCCGACATCGCTCAACAAACACTTAGAGAGTATAAGACAAACGGGAAAAAAATTGATCATCATTCCATAAAAAAACACAAGAGTATTAGCTATTGCAAGGTATTGATTAGCAATGACTTCTACAAGTTAAGTTTGTATTAATTTGATTACATTGAAGTCGTTATGAACCCAAATAAACGAATCTTTGCTTTAGGAATTGAGGATCTGACCTTCAAATCGGCCGGTAAATATATTATAGCTGCAGTTATATCGGCAAGAATGCCACAGTACATTCTCAATACACCCAGACATCGCTCAACAAACACTTAGAGAGTATAAGACAAACGGGAAAAAATTGATCATCATTCCATACAAAAGCACAAGAGCATTCGTTATTGCAAGGTATTGATTGATACTATTGTATATCATTAAAACAGAAACTGATTGCGCAGGTGGTGGCAACAATTCTTTAAATCAAGTTTGCGAGCTTGCAGTAAACACCAATCCTACTGTATTTAACCAGTCGTCGAACAACATAGCAAAACTACCGCCAGTCGCGCGCACTGACGCGTTTCGAGACTGGTGTTTACTTCAAGCTCACAAACTTGTTTTGGAGAACTGTTACCCAACACGCGCAATCATTTATTGTTTAATTGTATTTCCTACATATTTATTTGTGGCGAAAGCTGCGACCAGTTAATGTTCGTGAATGCATAGAAATTGTGCAGCCGAGATTTCCAGTCAGGTTCAACATATGCGAGACTACTAGAGGTGAGAACCGCGTATCTAATTTTGCTTTCAATACATATGCTATGCAGTTTGATCCGCGCTAGTCAGTTTGCCGTCGTACTGTCGTCGATGATGATGATCATGGAATGTCGAAACGCGTCAGTGTGTGCGACTGGCAGTAGTTTTGTTATGCTGGTCGACGACTGGTTAAATACAATGGGATTGGTGTTTACTTCAAGTTCGAAAACTTGCTTTAAAGAAATATTGTATATCATTTAGTTTAGCCACTTTTTGTATCTACATTCAGCAAAAGTTTTTCAAACATGCATTTTTGCAATAAAAAACCAAACATTTACTGTTTCCTTTCGGTAATTGTTTTAGGTGATGCGTAGCAAAAAAATTTACAATTAGAAATTGATAAGTCATGTCATTCAATATATCTAGACGAAATTCCAGCAAACTGGAAAAGAAAATCACAGACAAAAAAAGGACAAAGATTGCCAATTTCGGAAATAATTTTGGCGTTTAATAGTATTGACCTATTCATTAAAAGTAAATTAAATGTTTTTTTAACAATATACCGAAATAATTTTGAAACTGTATTAAACAGATTTTAACGAACGCAAAAAGCACACTAAATGGATTTAATTAGTCATTAGTTCAAAATAAGAAGTAGAACACACAAGAAGGAAGTTTCACTTACCGAACAAGCACTGGTTTTTGTAGACTTGTCATCGTCTAATGCGCCAGTCGTCTTATTACTGGCCACACCTTTAGGCATCTCAGAACTCGGAGAATCAACAGCAGAAGTGCCATGCGCCTCAATTGGCGAAGGGGTATTGACAACGGGCATTTTGGGAAGACGAACCTTTGGAGGCTTTTTCTTGCCGCCACTTTTGCTAGTCGATGATTTCGCCTCCACAGTAGCCCCGTCCTCGTCTTCAGCATCAGAACTAAGTTGAACATGTGCGTATAGTAAAGAAGTTAGGCACTGAGAAAAATATAATAAAAAACTGATATAGGCCAAACCATGAGACACAGATAGACCGAGACGTACTAGGACAAACGAGGCAATAAGAAAAAATAGGCTACGTATGAAAATAATAGTTGATGCTACAAATGCCACCGTCTCAAATTAAACGTGATATTGACTAAACGTGGAATCTAAGGCGAAGTCGACTGATTAAATTAGTTGCTATTCGCGTGATGAACGCACAATTGGCGACAGACAACCAGCTTAATCTTGGTGGCTTACATAAATTAGCATTGCTAAAAAGAGAACTAATGATAGAAGCAGACTTACGTGCCCGGTTTTTTCTTTTCCAAAATTGCAAGATGTTGCTCCATCGCTTTAATCACCTTTTGGGGCACCTGTCATTACAAACGATCAACGAATAAAAGAATACCAAAGGTATTAATTTAGCTTGTCGAGTCAACCAAATTCATGATATAAAAAACGCAAAAATGTAAAAGAATTAGAAGTTGTTGTTCTTAGTTGCGCATTGCAATCACCACATTTAACGTATTCACAATTATTCTTTCGTGGGTGGTCGATTTGCTCTCCCGTTTCCGCAATGATCTGATTGGTTCTCATTTCCAAGTACGCGTTAATTTTGGCTTTGTGTTGGCTTGGTGCTGATTCATTCCCTCACCCGACGCATTCCACACCATTTGTAATAACCACTTGAAATGAGGCTCGATCTAACCAAGATTAGATCAAACCTCATTTCCAGTGAAATCAATTTCAATTATTTTCAGATCTAGGCAAGCCAACACTTATTACCTCGTCCTACTATGAATGCACTGACTTTTTCATTATTAAAAGGTAATTACCGGAGATTTAAGCGATTCATTTTTATCAAATGCACTTATTTCGTTAAATGCTTTCTTGGTAGCAACCAAATTGATAGTTGAATTGATATTTCGATCGACCCTGTCAATTATCTTCATCAGAACCACACTCCTTATGGTCACAGAACACCAGCAGCAACGGACACAGAGTGTGAATGATAATGCATTCATCAATTTATGGAGATTCATATTTAGGTCTATCCATACAAATTGTATTTTCTCCATTAGTAGCCGGTCAAATTGTAATTGCGCAACATTATACACAGACATGCTAATAATGCAGCGAATATCATTTGTATGGATAGAAATAAATCCTAATACAAATAAACTGATATAAAAATTTTCATGTAGACACGGTGTAGGTTGGTTTTGACGATTTTTGTTTTCTATGACTGTTTTATACAATAGAACGCAAATTCATATTAGACCCAAAATCCATAAAATATGCCGTATTAATGCAACATAAATATTGAGAACAAATAATTCGCTTACCGGCATAAGACCCAGGGAGTTTCGATCACCGACACCGAGACCCTAAAAAATGAAAAGAGAGTTTTATATCCCATTGTTATATAATTGTAAAGCCAGGCATTCAAAAGCTACAAGTTCGAACAGCATTTGGTATTCCTATGTTACCTACGTGTTTAAAAAGCGAACAAATTTGTTTTAAAATAAATATAGTAATTGTAGTAGTGCAGCTTAACAGAACTGACTACCTGACTGAATCAGCGTAGATATATAGCCGATGGAATGTTTAGTCATCATTATCGTAATAATTATGCGTTTTGGCATGTTTTCCTTTGGAGTGTATTTATATAATTGTATATGTCTGCACCTTTATTTATTTTAGATCTGCTAGGTGCTCGTTAAACTTAGAAACGTTTGGCTTAATTAAGTTACTAAGTTAATTTATATTTTCTGGGCTTTATTTTTTAGGCCACTCATGCTATCTGCGTTATAAATGATTTGATTGTGTCTTCTATTTTAGCTTTTGGCCAAAAGTTTATATTATATGAATTTTTATATAATTAATTAATCGATTGTTCAGGTAACCTAAATGGTCTGAGAGGTGACGAGAGGGAGAAATTTGCGTAGATACTATTTAGTTATGCTTCTCATGTTGAACTGTTGACCTATATGCCTAATTCCATTTGTGTGCTTTTACACGAAAACCATTTGTTGAACATTTTGGTCTGAATAATCCTATGATTAAGGCCGTTAATTGTCTGTCTTGGCATCTACATTGGATATAGGGCATTCGCTCAAGCAAGATTTGGTTAATTTTACCAATGGTAGAAGGTAAGGATTCCACAATATAGAAGTCAGACTATGAGGGTGGGCCAGCCACAAGATAATAGAGCAACTTTCGGCGATTCAACAAACGTTGACCATTAAAGTAATAATAACAGTTAAGCGTAGATCATTTTTAAATGCACACTCAAACTTGTTCCAATATATCGCAGCTCAACTAAACAGATAGGCTATTTCAAATTATTGTACGCATATTCATGTTCAAACATGCTTCTTCTGTTTGCATAAATCCGACTTCAATTTGTTTATCCATAAAGTTTCGTATGTTGGCCACATATGGATAAACAAATTGCAGCCGGACTTATGCAAGCAGAAGAAGCATTTTCGGGAATTAAGTTAAAATTGGTGATGCACGCAATTAATTGGTTGTTTCCTTATTTCATACTCTGCATATTTACATTTTTCTATTTTGTTTTATTTTTCAATTAATTCATTAAGACGTGTTCATTTGTAGATAATTGAGAAGAATTTGAGTAAGAAACAATTCTTGTATCTGACAAAATTTCTTTTTCTTTTTTCATACTCTCTGCATATTTACATTTTTATATTTTGCTTGATCTTTCAATTAATTCATTAAGACGTGTTCATTTGTAGATAATTGAGAAAAATATGAGAAGGAAACTGTTTTTGTATCTGAAAAAAATTCTTTTTTCTTTTTGCACATGGATAGGATGCTATGAAAAATAATTTTATTTGACCACTGTTATTGACTTCACTTGGGATTAACTCACCTACCTTTGTTAAATTTGTTAGTTAATATTTAATTTTAGAATTACAACGATCTAAGCAGCATTTTTGCACATTGAATCAACGGATTCCACTATATAACTTCAACCAAAAGTAAATTTGATGCTAGACGTAACTTCAGACATGCGAAGTTAGCTCATAATTTTTTTAAAATCAATAAATATCTCTTTCCAGGTGTCAGTAAGGCTCTGAAAGTCTACCTAATTGCGATAAAAGCATAAAGATAAATTACGCCTTGCCTATATTGCATGAATTCAGTAAAACCAATCCTATTTAAAAAAAATATCATTTGCCAAGACTTACTTCAGCAACGGTTAAAAACGCAGTCAGTTTATCCATTAAAGCGGGGAAGCGATGATAAAGGCTCACGCCGATTCTGCACTGCTTCCGTTTTAATTTGAAATATTTCTCTATTTTGAGAAGAAAAAATAATAATTCACAAATTTCATTAACGAAAAATTACACATTTTTCAGAAAAATAACATATACATATAAGTTTGATCCTTGTTAATCAGTTTTCTGATGATCATCATTGAAGGTCGAAACTCGTTAGATCAAGTGACTGAATTTTTTTTCCTGTTGTGCAATACGTTAGATACTATTGGAGTAGTGTTAATCCTAAGCTGGAAATCTTGATTTCGTAAATTGTTATCATCACTAACGCAATCATTGATTGTTTAAAATAACGCATTTTTGGCAATCTAGGAAATTAAATATAGTAAAATCTGGAATACCTAAACTCAGGTTAATATACTAATTAATTAATTAATTCGCAAAAAATACAAATCTCGAGATCGAAGACTCCCGCACAGTAAGTGCAAATATAGATACAGGAATAACGATGCCTCGCACCACGGCCCAATTTTTCGCTAAATTTGCGCCAGTTTGTGCCTATTCAAAAGTTCCTGAGTTAGAGAGAATAAGGTACAGCATAGTCCAATCAAACGACCGATGTTGTGAATAATAGGTCCAAGCAAAAAAACACAGGCCTACATTTCCGGATTTCCAATGATCTGCCAAAATTGCCGTTACAGTCAGACGACCGGGATCTGAAATTGGCTTTCTAAAAATGACCTGCCAACAAAATAGACGTTTCTTTGCTAGAAGCAATGATGAGGAAACCTCGAAAATAGACTGTAAATAAGTGATCGGGTCGTAATGTCTTCTCTTAATTCATCCATTTTGACGCTAGGCTGACACTGTCTCCAAGTAGACAATGTGACCAAGTTTGCTTACGAAGCTGTTCAGGTGAATGTCGATATTTGTAAATATTCGATGTCTTAGCGACATATTGGACAGGCATTTTACTTGACATGATGCCGTTGAATTTGATGCATAGTGGAACAGACGAAAAAATTGGAAAACTCAAATTCACCTGCGATCGCCATTGAGTTATGAGGAGTGAACGTATACTGGCTTGGCAGTGAGGCATCGATCAGTTCAGCTTTAAATGTGGATTAAAATTAGTCATCACAACTGTTTTCAAAGCATTCAGAGTTCAACCGAACCAAATGAACACATGATTGTAGTTAATTTATGTGCAATGAAACATACATAGCAACATACAAATACAGAATGCATTCAAGCATTAAAGTTAGTTTGTCATATTTGAAACAAGGAAAACTTAATAATGATTACTTACTGCTTGTATGGGATATAATTAACTTATTTCATGTATATATTCATCTGCGCAAAAGGACATTGACATATTTCTTGAATTCCTTCCTTCGGTTGGATTCGACGTGGCTTTCTTTCGATGTTTTCATCATTATGGCCAAGTTAATTCACAAACTTGCATCAATAAGCAAATAATCATGATCATAAATAAAAGCCAAAATAGGGCATGTTCAATTATTGCATGTTATAAATTAGAATTATCAACAATCATAAACAGTCTTCCAAGTCGATTCTGTGAGTTTCAAGTAGGGTGATATGTATTTTCTGTAGCAAGCATCCAAAATCGATAACAGGAAATCAGACAACGAGCTTCATTTTTAGGCCTATTTTGTATTTCCAATTACTTTTATCTGTGTTCTGGTGCAGCATTGAAGCATAAGATTTTCGCAGATCGTTTATTTTTGTTTCTCAATTATTTAAAAAAAATATATTTTAACGCGAAATAAGAAATTTTTAAAATACTACCAACAAAACGTGTAATCTTGTAAACGCATTTATTTTTTTACGCTTAGTTGTACCAAGGAATCCAAATTGAAATATTAAAGTAATACCGAAAACTCATCCCAAAATGAATATCGTATTCCGTCACACAACTAACCATCACCCACACAAATAGCAATACACCAGCATATACAAACCGATACTTTATTACCACACAACTTCCACAAATATTTATAATCGAGTTGGCTGTAGCATTTTAACCCACAGGCTAATATGTGAGAAACCATGAACCCGTTTCACAATTGTGGTCCGGTAAATATGTCAATTAAAACCTTCTTTTTACGGCATATTTCTAACAAGGTAGCAACACAGAAATAGCTTAAATGTAATGGGTCAGTTTATGTTTTACATGATTAAATAAAATCTCAAAGAGAACTGTTGTTTAAAAAATTAAGCTACGAAGCAGGAGGCAAAAGCACCTAAAATAGTCAAGTTGTGGTAAATTTAGCTCTCCCCGACCTTGAATGGAACCGTTCTTGATGTATGCACGCTGTGCATAACTAATTTCATCATGCACATGCATGACGGTTTGAGCCTTGTTAGCCGGTTTGTCTTTATGCTCTAATTGTGATCATCGAAGTGTTGTAGTAGCTACTACTCGAGGCCGAGAACACGACAATGGCACTTGTTAGGGCTGATGTGAATACCAAAGGATGACTTCGCAGAAGCGATAGACTAAAGAGGGAATATTTCAGCTCGTCTGATGGAAACAGTCATTGCGAATACTGCAGTGAGTTGCATAAGTGACTTACATCCCTTGGGCAAATATAATCGGAAGACAAAAACACGTTAGTACGGGCTATTGACGGACTATTTCGATGTTTTGCGACTGGCTAAATAAAATAGGAACTGTGCTTAATTCACACTTGTAAACCTTATCTTAATCATTATTATCACTATCCATGCAATCACTAACTACTTAATTGTACAACTTCTACACATGTGGCGAAAGCTGCAATAGTTTGAAGAGTCTGACAGGAAAGAAATTGTGCAGCCGAAGTTTCCAGACAAGTATAATGCATACGAGACTACTAGCGATGAGAGTTGTATAATTTATTTTCTCTACCTTAAATATGCATGGCGATTTTATCCTCGATAGCCAGTTTGCCGCCGTGCTCTGTTGAAGCCCATGGAAAGTGGAAACGCGTAAGTATGCGCACCTGACTAGTTTTTCCATGTTGAACAACCAATTAATTACATATTCGTTGGTTCTTATCTCAAGTTTGAAAAACTTGATCTAATGATAGCCAGTATTTGTATTTTCTTTCACCTTTACAAATAGAAGGTATTTACTTAAGATCGACAATAATTTCCAGCTCTGAGACAGTGCATACGAGACAATTGTAAACAAGATATAAACACCTGATCAGGAAAAGTCAAATCTTTGTCTTTTCTGCACTATACAATACTCAGTTTATACTGACAAATGCATGTACATAATGGGTCAGGTGTTTAAATTAAGTTTGCAACCTTGATTAAAAGTAATTATTATCATCGCCCGCGCAATCAGTATTCGCTTAATTGTAAACTAGCAGGCATGGTGCAACATCACATAGTTTTCTTAAAAAACATTAAACAAAAGTCAATTCTAGCGATACAGAAGAATGTCGAATTTTAAGCTGAAAAATGAAACACGTACCGATTAGATTGATCATTCCTTCGTTGTACGACGCAAACAAACGAATTAGATCTTTGTACAGCAAGAGAAAGACAGCATTTATTATTTGGTTGTTCAAATCACGTGGGCTTGGCTATGTTTACGAATAAAGAAATTATAATAAAATACAGTAATCAAGGCAAGAAAACAACGCAGTGTTATACGGCAACATCATTAATTTATCCCATCAAAATATTGGATGTATTTCTGTAAATTGACTTCACATGGTAGAATAAAACGGAGTCACACATACTTTTATAAAGCTTATTGCTATATACAAAAGCCTTACAAAAATACATACGCAATCAACACACGGTCAATCTTAAAACTATCATTTTCACCCGCCAACTGATGATTTCCCACCAGTACCTACAACAATCACCATTATTATAAACTGTTGTTTTAACTCACAATAACTGATCTCCTAATTACTAGCATAAACATACATAAACGGTATTCATTTTCTGACGCACGGTTGGTTCCAGAAGAGTCCATGCCAGTTAACCAGCGCTCTTCACAGAACTTTGTTTTCAGCTAGGCTCTCTCGATTTTTCATATTCAATTATTCCCTGGTTAGAAAGGGTACAGTGCAGTGTGATCAAGATACCGATTTCGCAAATAATTTTATCCAGTCATGCGATATGCTTTCTGTCCCTCCTACAATTTCAGCTATCCAAGGGGTGTTTTCGATAGCCTGTCGATTAGAATTTATAAATTACATTCTTAAACAGTATACCAATCAGCATATTTGATGCTCCACACCAACACTCAATGGTGATGGTACTACAGAGAGCTGCCAAACAGAACCAGGTGGCTTTTAAATTTGCTTCCTAATTAATGCCATATTACGATTTGCTCACAATTACCTAAATTAAACCGAGAAAGTGACTCGGCTTATGCTAATGACCAAGCAATGTGGACTTTAATATTTCACTTTCTATGTCTCCACAGCATAAAGGCGAACCGATATTAAGCATGACATAAAGGCATTTGACGTGGTATGTAATGAGATGGACAGCGGATTCCATATTGGTATGCAGCTAATTTTGTGAATCTGAATATCTCGGCAGAAACCGATCCATTTAGTATTAATAGGTAACATAGCTAAACAAATTCGTTGACAAATGGCAGGAGAGCACCGTTCAAAATTATCTTATGCTCTGGATCAAAATAGGTTATATTGACCGTTTAAGAGGCGCTTAGCTTAACGTTGTGCAGAATGAAAGCTTAATCAGCGCAACTATTGGCTTTTCAGAGTTCTTCTTCAAATCAACTGCATTAAAATCGTAACCATTGCCATCAAACCGGGCATCACCGCTGATCCTTCGTTCGAGGAACGTTTGGATGATCTCAGCATAGACTGCATCGAAATCCCAACTGAACACGATAAGAGCATTAAAACAACTCTGTGAAGTGACGATTCCAATCGCCAAAGGTTCCGAAGAATACTCACCAATACGAACAATCGTTGATTCGACTTATTAAAAGGCTTCGAGTAATCAAACAGAATTAGCCTGGACGCCGCTATTAAGTATATTTCGTCAAAACATACTGCGCGACGAATAAATGAAAGCGACTGAATAGGCCAGAACAACACCGATAGTAGGTCTTTAATACAAGTCGCACAACTCGAGAGTGTGACAGTGTGTGAATTCAGTCTAAACTATTCCTTGGTTGGTACAGTTGCACCTCTAATACAGTATAGGAAAAATTAATAACACAAAAATTTTCAGGAGACGTAGTGCGACTTTTATGTTAATAGGCACTAAAACGGCATTCTTCCACTAACTTGGAGCGGATGCCTTCATCTAAATAGGAGCCATTGATTCCGGCGGCTACTTAGTCCCTCATTGGAATTCAAGCATCTGCCACCTCATCCAAATTATGAGTCGTTATTTACTTCACAATAAGATTGAAATATTACCCAATCTCCTACCAGGCCATTTTCAACAGATGGCAAATTCAGGAAATTTTAAATGTGCTTGCCTATCCTCTATTCAGAAAATGGGGGCTCTCTCGTGCTCCACTGGCAGAATGACCATTGCTAATACGTCGGGTCTGACTATAGCATTCAAATAGATTACAGTTAAATACCGTTTGTTGCGAAGAACTAATATATATGCAAGTATTTATTACGTGTTGCGAACCTAGTAACAAATTAGTTCAGCTGTGACCAGAAGGATAAACCAAAGGCAGCATGAACGGAAAGTATAATCTCATGCACATTCGTTTCGTGCTTACTGGCGACTCATCAGTAGGAGCCGGTATTACGCCCTTTAACCACTATATATTTTGTAGAAGAATGTGGAATAATAGGACGGTACAATAGATTGTTTCACATAGACGCTTCTTACAGTGCAATATCAGCAATATATCACTTTTGATCCGCATCCTTTGCATGGCTGGCAGATAACCGTTTGGGAAGATTACTAGCCAGGTGTTGATATGCTTCCGGTTTCGTAGCAAATGCTGTGTGGTGAAGTGCTTCAGGGTTTTTTGAGATCGCTAACAAGTTCACAGATACAATGTGTATTAGGTGTTGCGTACCTAGTAACAAATTAATCATGTGCGCATTCATTGCGTTCTTACCGGCGAATCATCAGTGGGAGCCGGTATTACGCCTTATAATCACTATATATTGGCGTGAGGAATGTGGGAAAATTGGACGGTACCATGTCTTATACGAATTTGTAAACCTGCAGTTGTGGAGCTAACTTCATATAGTGTCTTCGACAATGCGACTACAAAGCCAACTCACTATATATAAAATATACACTGAACCTGTAACGGGTACCAAAAATATGGCTGTTCTGCAAGTATCTGATACCAAAATATGATTTTCGAGTTGATACGAGGTAACAACATTATGGATTTCAAGGTGTGCTAAAGCTTTTGGCTTCGAACCCAGGGTTCCATGGAGTTGTCTCAAGCCGGTAAATAGGACGTCGGTATTGTCCTCAGCTCACGAATGGATTCCCATAAACAAACGAATTAGTGCGGCACACTTAAATACATCAATGCCAGAAAACTTACTCAACATTGCCTTGTCGTTGTATCTGCATATGCTCCCATCGATTACAGCCAGACAACAAGGAGGCTTTTTACTCCGACCTAAGCTCTTTACTAAATATAGGAAGAAGTTCATATATAGTCCTGAATATGGGTAGCATGAATGCTAAAGTTAGGCGCTGAAGTAGCACAGAATTTATACTTTAAGCTCAATGCGCACCGATAATGGCGACCGACTGTTGGTTAGCTGCGCAGAGCATAGATTATATTTAATTAGCACAAACTGCAGGCGTAGTGTAAGGCGTTCCATAACATGCTGTCCTCCAGCTCCGAAATATCGAAAGACACCTATTTACACATGACGTTGTTGCGTCCAGGATTAACATACGTTTGGAAACATTTATGTTCACTCGGACAAAGCACTCAAGTTTTCCGGTAAAAATAAATAAGAATAACCGTCAAATAGATTTAGGCGAATTTGAACAATCGTCTTCCCAACAAAAGTATGAAGATTCTTTAAATCAAGTTTGCGTGCTTGAAGTAAACACCAATCCCATTGTACAATGGGATTGGTTCACTAAGCTTACCTGAAACAATTAAAATTATTCTCACCACGCAATCAATTATTGTTTAAAGTATGAAGATATTCTAATACAGAAGTTAACTGTGCTTGAAGGCGAAAATTCGAATTTACTTTGGACGAAGATAAGTTCTACTATGCACAATTTATGCACGACTGCATGTGATATTGGAGGCAATCGTGGAGATAATCATGCAGATTCCCGAAACTGGACAGTAAATTCCAGCAAGCTCGGCTTATAACAATACTCGTAGAGTTGTCAGTTGTCAACTTCAGCGCAGTCTAAAAATTGATTTTGAATATTTTTGGACCGGATACACCTAAACGACGGAAGAAGCCTTCGCGTCAGATAATATCCGATATTTGTTCGCATTTATTCGTGCAACAGGTCCCAAAAACGAAGGGAAACTATTAATGATAGCAAAAACCGTCTAATAACAGATGAATACATTGTTTCTATACGAGAGCTAAACACCAAAGATCAACATTCTTGGGCACCTGTCGTTATAGAACAGACATTACGCCACCAAGGGACGTGGTATTGAATGAACATTTCTCCAACCTCTATTTATGGAGAAACACAAGTATTTCACTCTGCCATAAAGGTTTGAGTTTACAGTGCATCTGTACGTACAGGCGCACTATACGCTTGTGAGACTTGGCCCCTTAGAGTAGACAATTTTAGACGGTTACAGATATTCGACTACCGTTGTAGATTACCAGCACCGAATAACCAACACTGACATTCATAGACGTGTTTTTTGATCGGCCAACAAGTGCTGCTCTTCAGAAAGACAAGTAAGGTTACATCAACGAACATGGCTCGATCACGTCTTTTGTATGCCCTCATTTCGTTTGCCCAGTAGAGTATCGTTCTCTCATCCAGCGCCAGGTTGGTGCAGGAAACAAGGTGGGCAGATTTGACGTGGCTGAAACGGTTAAAGTCAACTATATCAAAATTGGGAATAACTCGTATGGCAAGATGGGGTCCACGGGCGCATCATAGTTCTTGGTTGGTAACCCTGCTCGATATGGCATCGAGTCAAGCTCACTGGCAATCTTGTTGCAGATTTCTTGTAGAATCATCTTCAGAACTCTCTTTTCTTAGTTGATCAGAGCCAACTGGAAGGTTTAATTGTGTTGATGACGTGATACAATGAAAATCGCAATGAATATGTTTTAGCGTTGTTGCTTTTCCTTAATGCTTTCTTGGTTATATCTAGGTAAATGTTCTAATATTAACTAGATCCTTAAACTCATAAACCATTCTTCTATAATAATTTATTTACATAAATTATTATTTTCGTCATTGTTATTACATCAAGCAAATTTTTCTCGTTCTTTGTTATTTTTCATACAGATATATAACAGAGAAACATTAGTTACTAATAACTTAGATATTGCTTTCCATGGATTCTTAGTTGGGTTTTCTTCCTGAGGAAAGTGATTTTACAAAACAGTTTTATGCTAAATTCTACTTTTAAGTTCTTTATTATCAAATTCAATTTAGAAACCAGCATAACGATACCTTATAAAGAAAGCTTAAGTTCTTCTTGCTTTACTTGTTCCGAATTTTAATATAGTTTATTTATGACTGTATTTATTATCGTTTTAATTGCACTATATGGATATCCTTTTGCACCGAATATCTCTTAACTTCTTCACAATTCATTATAGCTATATTCCATGTAGGCTGTTTTAGAGCCTTTGATATTGCAGTTGATAGTAATAGTTTTCTTATACATAAAAGATTATCAACACCAGAACCGTTATTGATTTCCATTCAAATGTCGAGTATTGCTCATTTATTGGTGCATATAAGCCTCAAAGTCTATCGAATATTATGCAATAACCTTCTTCTTGATTTTCATTTTGAACCAGCTACTCTATGGACATTCGATTTAATTTGCTGTTAACATGCGGGCCGTGAAAGTAATACGTAGAAAATATTATACGTGAAGAACTTTATTCAAGCTTGTTTACATCAAATATTCATGTTATTCTTTTACATTATGATAATCGTTTGCACTACCTACATTTAGATTTGTAGTTATATAACATTTGATTTATAACACTGAACAGAATTTTCTTTTTCTCTTAACTGTCCTTTTGCTGGAAGTCGTATATTCAAAGATTATACTTCCATAATTTATTAATGTTCATATATGAATGTCATTTCATTTAGTGGCTGCTTATTCATTGATGCCAAATAAAAGATATTATTTCATATAATTAAATTAATATTTCGCATTTTTGGAGTTCAAGAACAAAAACAATAGGGAGAGAAACGCGCTAAGTGAATTAAAGAAAGGTTAATCTAATTTACATAAAAAAGACCTTTATATAGAATACGAAAATCTTAACTGGTATTTATAGAAAATATGTATTTTAAAAGAAAGGAAAATTCTGAACTACACTATTTGAAAACCAACATATATTTATGCAAATAATAACACATATTTTCAGACTTGTATTTAAAAAGATACCACCTTTGTCAAATTTTAAAAATTTGTTTATACAAAAAATTTCAATTTCAAGCTTTTATGCGATATTCTCTCCACGCAATAGATATGGTATACTTAAATGAAGTTTCGTGCCCTTGCATTCATTTAATTTATGATTCATGAAACCCAAAATTACTGACGCTCCCATCAATATATCTTAAACCCCATTTTCCTTTTGATTTACTTACATGTATAGTTTAAAATCAGTCATTTTGTGCTATATATTCTTATAAAGTATTTTTTCCGAATTCCCAACGTAACAACCATCTAAAATAGGCTTAATCGATTTGAAAATTTGTTAATAAACTGATTCTGCTTTACGTAAAATAAGAATTTGGTTAGTTAAATTTTAGTTTTGTAACATGCGTTACTCTTGCCTCATTAAAAATGACGAAAACTAGACAACCCGAAAACAATAGTACAACTCTCTTAGTAATGCAGCTTACCTCGAATTCAAGTAGCGTCACAATCTGATGTTCAAGCGCCGGCAGTGCTTTTAACAGCTAAAACAGAATGTAGAAAACTATTACTGAGGGTATAATTTAAACAACACCAGCGTGCATACCACACACAGGCAAACGTTTACCTTTCAGTTAGCTATGAATTTACTCAAACCCTCGAGAATAACCCGTTTTCGTCTGATTTAAAGAACACATTTTTGGAAATTCTAAAAATAAATTTGAAACTCGAAGGTATCTGTAGGAATATTTTTTTCCACACAAAACTCAAGACCTCATGAATGTTAAGCCAAATAGTGTTGGGTAAACTCTCAGATTTGTGTTAGTCTCTCAACAGTTCGGAATAATGATAATATTGTCAAAAAAATAAACTAGTGACGGTGAATAAATCCTAGTTTCCACATAGGCTGAAACTCACGACGCTTAATTCTCACAGGCAGTGATGTGACACCGGTTCAATTCAACGGGTTTTTAGTGTTTATATCAAGTTTGCCAACTTGATTCAAATAATTGTAATCAGCCCGCGTGTAGTCAATGGTTGTTTACGTAGAAATAGTAGTTGGAGTATAATAAAGCCACGTTTTGTATTATAATGATTAAATCACGCATGCATGATTTTAGTCACATTAGCATTAAGCACGCAGTTTAAAAACGACTTGATTATTTATGAATGACACAAATACAATGCCACTCAAGTGTAAGATAACAGGAAGTCGAAAGCCCGTTTAATAAAACAGAACCATTCATAAAGAAAAAACCTCTTGCCAAGAGAGAAACACAGAACACTCAACAGTAATTTAGACTTGACAGCGTAATGTACTAATTTGCATACAAAATACAACGTTCTAGACCATAATTTTTTTTATCAAGTGAAGTATTTAGATTTAAAAATATATTATACAAATGCTATAACAAGGAAAGCTCCAGTTTAGAGAATCGATTGGTTCTCAAATTGTGGAGCTAACTCAATTCACAAAATTACATCTATTGTAAATCTACATTATATTTTATAAAGTTTAACAGGGCTATTGAAAATGGATCATATATCAAATAAAATGGAATGAAACTAATTAAAAGTATCGATAAGAAATAGAATCTCGCCACCTTTTTAAATTAACCGACAACAGATGCTAAAAAGCAAAGAACAACATGTAGTATGTATACAACATCTATTTTGAGAGTTCATCTCAATACCGTTACCTTGTCAACGGGCATAGTGCGCAAAACCCCATCCGCTTTACTAGAAATACAAAATTATAGAGAAATAGATTTTTGTCTTCACAGAAAAATTAAATCATATAAAAAAAAATAGGGCTTATAGAAAGAATAAGGTTGGTTTTTAAACTACCCATATTTTAGTAGCATGTTTTTAAACAACACGTTATTCTGTAGACAAATTACATTGTCCTATGAGCAAACAACAAATTATAACACATTAGAATGCCTAATTATTTCAGGTGTATACATTCAAATAGAGCCAGAAATTCAAAGGACATTGAATATCGTAAACCAGATCTAGATCTGCAGCGTATTAGATCGCAATGGAACATAGGCCAATAAGATGAGATTAGTCAAACTTCTCCAGTTAGTGGCAATATTACAGCCGAATTTTATACGTTCAAAACTTTTGATCAGTGACGTTACGTCTTCGTAACATTCGAGTGAATTTAGAATATTTTATGTAAGGTAAGCGAATGTATTAGTTAAATAACTTTACCAGATTTTACGGGTAAAAAACAAGAATAATTATAAATCAAGTTTGCATGCTTAAAATAAAGACAAATTCCACTTTAACAGGTTGCACAACATAGAAGGCCAAAGTCAGTTACACATACTGTCGCGTTTTACCCTTCTATGGTCATTATTAAGCATGAAGGCAAACAGACTAACGAGAATCAAACTGTAGTTTATGTATAATGATACACGTTGAAAATAAAAACAGGTCAGTATGTTTAATTGGCGTGCATTATTATACGTTGCGCAGAAGTTTCAAAAATGGATTGGTGTTTATTACCATTCCACAATCTTGACTTGAATATAAAAAATGTTACCGCCATCTGCGCCATTAAAAATATGACAAAGGAAGAATAATATTTCTGATGTATCTGGCGTTGGTAATGCTCAAATTATATATTTTTTTTATTAAAAATCATTTAATAATAAATTGTATGCCTACTGTGGATAGTTATCGATTTCTTTTGAAAAATTAACATACATATTTCAGTTATATCAATTCTGATTTTTCATGTGATGAAAAGAATCAGAAATAGTTCGATTTTCAGTTTTACTTGTATTCCATTGCAGCAGTCATACGAATGTTGGTGGCTAACTGCGTATTGACTTTTTAATTGATTGTGGAGTTCATTCTTATGGTATTACAATGTGATGATGGAAAGTTGATTATGTTTATATTAATGCAATGTGTTTTAACTAGTGTCCGCTTTGTCGGCTATTGCGTGTATAACTGGTTTTCCATATAAGTTAACTTTCGTATCGCGTTGTTCACCAGCATTATTCTGTCTCTCTGGTAATAGTTCGGAGTGTACAGATTGTTCTGTTGATGGCTCACCTTTATGAGCAAATTTCTGTCATTGTTAATGATATAATTTATCTGCATATATATATATATATATATATATATATATATATATATATATATATATGGTGACTGTCTAATTATGGAAGAATATGATGGCGTATTTGAGCTTTAAGTCGAAAGTGAAACCCACATGGAATCATTCCAAAGAAGGACTTCATAGCATACAAGTTCATTTGACAAAAACTACATAAAATTTACAGCTTCCGTTCTGCATAAGTTGAATGGTATGATTTTGAGCCAAATGCTCCTGTGGTCGATCCACGGCAGCGGCAATTTTGACTGCTAATTAAGATTGCCCAATTGATAGGAAACCGATTTAGTATGAGTCATGTGTGTCATCTTAGGCTAAGTTTAAATTAGACCCAGATGGTTATAACAATAATGCATTGCGATATATCTTTTCTATTTAATATTTTTTCCCAGTAATAACATTTGTCTTATTATAACAGAAAGATGCCAGCTAGTTACAAAATTTTATTGAAAGCGGAGCATCCGAGGATCTAGCAAAACGAAAGACTAATTAAAATCCATAAGTTTGTCTTACGCTGAAAATAGCATGCATTGTGCGGTTGAAGCGGAGTTGGTGATAATATATTTGCCTCTGAACCAAATTTTCCTAGATAAATACCTAGCTGCAACAATTTTGTTTGATACAAAGTACTGAAAAGGACCAGCCCATGCTTAGCCGTGAGCTGCACTTTTTCATTTAGCACTGTTTAGTTTATACCAACAATATATATATATATATATATATATATATATATATATATATATATATATATATATATATATAAGCTAACTTACCCACGCTTAACTTTGCAAAAGTCGAAAGCCATCGCTCGATAGTTGTCATTCTTGGCTTGTAAATATTTCGAATACTTCCTAATGAACAAAGTCATTTCGTAAGCTGTTCATTAAAGAAAGCAAACAAGGTAAACAGTAACATAAAATTCAAAGAAACCGTTAACAAATAAGTATCATGTGTGAATGCCAATGTCATTGAAATTAAATAACCAATTTTTTTTCAAACGACATTGAAAGTAAGTATCACCTGTGAAATGCGCGCGTATGATAGTATTTTTTCAAAAACATAATTCTGAACATTGGCTTCTTAAGACAATATTTCAACTAAATGATATCTCAACATAATACTGTGCGAAATGATAATTATCTGCACAATACTTAATATGACATAAACAAAAATTAAACAAGTTTTTATTTTTAAGTCTATGCACCTGTGTGTGGATGAAAAGTTATTTCAAGAACGCATAGTTAGAGATCACTTTACAAAGACAATGCTAAATTTCAACGACAGTTTAAAACTTTATATCACATAAATATCTGTGTCAGAAGAATTATGAAAATCGAATTGTAGTGATACTTAGATTCTCATTAATATAGGAAAAAACATGTGAACATGTTTCTGGACAATGACTAAGACTGGAAGTTTGCAATGTAAAAAAATTATCAACACAATTCCAGACATCCTCCTTCCAAAAACAGAATTCCGTGGTAACCTGATTCTCAGTAATGAAAATATAAAATTGCAATGTTATATAATAGTAATAATATATATTATAATGTTATATAACCATCTGGAAGGACTAGAATGTCGAAATATTTCAAGGATCAAGGATCAATATACAAATCAAAATAAATATTTTGTAAGGTTGTTTGTGACGGTGACATGCAATTGTATATTGTCAATAATAAGGATGAAACCGATACAGCATGTGAATAATAGGTACAAGCTTGAAGCTCCTGTAATACAAATGCACGAATGAATATAAGATTACACAAGGAAAAGATATCGAAGAAGGGAGAAACTCATAATTTTATGTCTCGTTAAAAGACAATTAGGATTATCATAGCAAACCATTTAGTCGAAGACTCAACAAAACAAATTAAAAGCAACATCACTGATAAATTAGAGATAACATAGCATCTAGTACAGGCTAGATATGTAGTATCTGAAAACAACCATTAAATGGGAGACCCGAAAATGTCAACCATATAAAATTGACGCTTTATACATAGCAAAGTCATATAACTGTGCATTACTTAGCAAATCTTACATAAAAAATGATATGAATGTAAAAACGCCCTCAAATTTTACGTCATCCACAGTTGGGTTTAAAAAACCGGCTACCTTCGTATGCAAATATTTCTCACTCAGAACGTAAACCAAGTTTACGTTAATGTCATTACTTCATGATCTTAAATAAAGAGCCAGTCATAATCATATCACGCCGGCAATAAAAATATAATAATTAGACAGTAAGCCTTACATATATATTTCATTAATTTAGCTTCATCTGGTTAATGTCGAAGACCAATACCCTAGTGCATATGTCACTCTACTATTCAAGTGAAAAACTGATTTCCTTATATAAGTCATAAACATAGCGTTTTACCTTACAAACGAATCTTTTCAAGCTTTTGTCAGATTTAACGACAAAATGTCACCCCATCAGCGCCTAGCAATGCCTATGGTCTCAATTTAGGGTTTTGGTGGACATACCAACTAAGTTTGTGCAAATAAGAATGGTGCTTCTCGTACGTATAACCAAATGTCATTGACAAGTATAAACCAAATGTTACAATGAAGCTCGTTGTGAATGCTTGTAGTGTTTATAATAAACCTGCGTGTATTCACCTAAAATGAAAAAATTGTAGAGTACAAAATTGCACTGAAATCTGCATCTAAAGTTATCTGAAATAGAAATTGTTGCTGTGAAAAATCATATTTAGAAAAATACAGTAGATGATTAAATTCGCGCTTGTCGGTTCACATACCAGCTTAGTTGGTATAAGATAAAATTGGTGTTGCGTGTACGTTAAAAAAACAAAACCTGTCTACCGGATTAATTGTTCCTGCTATATAATACCATACTTAATATGTTGACAAATGTATCCATAATGGGATTGGTGTTTATATTAACCTCACAACCTTGATTTAATTAATTTTTTCGTACACTGGTTTATCATGGGACTTTCCAAGCCCCATGCAAAATTGTGCTTCATTACACATTTCCTACTTTGGAAATTTTGGACTGATACATATTCTTGTGTACATTGTTATGTGGACGATCTCTGTATTTTAATTTTTTTGGATTATTCCTCTTAAGTATGACTTTGATGAGATGGAGCGGAAGCGCTACTTTTTCATTTTAAAGTTATTTTTCCCATTCATATCGGATAATAGGCGGTTTGTGGATTTGAAAAACATATTCAGATAGAGGTTTCTATTCTTCCCACATAATGTAGATTAGCATAACGCTCATTCAGGAAAACATAAACACGTTCTGAACTTATTTTTTAACTAGTAACTTATGTGATAGATGCTTCTGGAGAAAAAGAAGATACATCTAGTGTATGTGATAGAAATAATTTGGCAAAGCGCAACCGCATGTGTGAACTCGCCTGTAGATTTCTAGCAGTTTTAACTGAAAATTTGCTCTATTTCCTTTCTAGACTTCTCGTGTGCACCCATCACGGTAAAACTAATTCTATTTAGAATATATACTATGGTCTCTTCAGTTTAAATTTCTTTTGATCTGTGGATTTATTATATACATGAATTTATCTACATTTTCTTTTGAACTACAAATCTCTTAGAACTATTTCCAAAATTCTATCACTATAAATCATACATTGCAATCGCCATCTACTCTCCCAATCTGCACCTAGAAGATAAAACTATCAACCAGTAACACAGAAACAAAACAAAAAGTGGTGTATAATGTTGGTTTCCTAGGGGCTTTGTCTGGTAAACTTACCATATCACTTTAAGTCCACCTTTGCTGCGTCAAGTCGATAACCTTCATAATAGTGTTGCAAGAAAAGTTGCTTTGCGCAATCTACTTATTTGGACTTCTCCTTTCGATTTTCAAAAAAATTGTTGGACACGGACATGATCGAGCAAGGGAGAGAGATAATTTTCACCATCTAAAAGATATCAATGTCGGCCAGCGTCGTGTGTTTGTGCTAGCTTCACACACAAGAATCACCAACGATGAGATTCAATTGCTCGAATCTCAATCCCTCATGGCTTCGGTGGGTAAAGTATAACTAAGGTGTGAAAGCACATTTCTACAGCGGGTAACTGAACAACCCCAAAACACTCATCGGGTGACTTTTAACATTTCCACAAGCAGAGCTGCTTTCTCTTTGTGGAACAACCCAAGGTGAATACGTTCGTTAATTGAAGACATTATCGGGGACGCTCGTTTTCCCGCTCTTATCTAGCTGAGTCCCTCCTACTCTGAAGGGCTCCCACTAACAACCAACATCAAATTTGTGTCGCACTACCCGCGGAGTTCAAACTTTTATGACAGCATGAGTTTAAGAAGGCGGTTAATCTGCACTTCTTTAACAAATTTTTCAGCAAGAAAATTGACTAAAAGCATAGCACACACACCACCACTACGCTCATAATCATCTTTTTTGCCGATATGTCTATTTCTAGCGTCTTCATGCGTTTGACGACGTTAAGTTTCTTTTCGTTTTGGCTAAACCTTAGGCGTCTCGATAAAGACAAAACATCATCAGCGTTCATCTCCATATTGACAGCTCATAATTGTCTATTGATTTGCCCTAATTGCTCTAATAAAGCCCTGCGTTCTATTTCAGCTACTCCAACAAAAACTCACCATTATACGACAACCAGATTTAACTGTCGGTGACTGGTGCTCTTTTTCCTTCCTTTTTAAAGAAACCTGTCGTTTGCCCCACTGTGGTTCTTACTGAAACAAGGCTCGCTATACTTGCACGCCAGAAGGCAGCAAATTCTGCACAGGGCTATGATATCCTGATTCTTCGCAAGTTGGTATTCTATTCGATTTTATCCCAGTCAAAGTAACTTCAATTCTTATTATGAGGAGCTGATACAAGGTTTCTGAAAGCCATTTTCTTTCTGAATTTTTATTAACCGCACCGTCAACATTATCGGTAAACAGCTACTCTCCATTTCAATCACCTATACGTTATGCTATTTTGAATTATATCTTGATCTTATCATTTGGTGGTCCAAATAAAAATTTAAATATATAAATGGATAAAATATTAAAATGCATTAACCTTTAGCGGAATATTGGTTAGGATTTATGAAAATTATCATCAAAATATGTTTAAAATAATGAATAAGGCATTGTAGAATATGCTTCACTGTAGTTATAAAGATATGGATTAAAATCTATAATTCAACTGAGTAAAGAACTTAAAGAGTCAAAGTTAGGAAAATTTATCAACATCGTACGCTATCATAATGTTAAGCGTATATTAACACATAGTTTGATATCGTAAGCTCACGTTATTTAAAATTTGTTTAATAAATATAAATCAATTTTCCATAAAATAAAACACCACAAAAATTACATTGCGAGCTTGTTTTGTCATTAAATCCTTGCAAATCGAGGGGACAGTTATTGGATGCTAGGTATTGTGAGATTCTCTAGAAATCAATATTAAAAAAAAGCATTACCTCATTCCCAAAATTCATAAGGTTGTGCAAAGTTATCTGACTTTTCATTACAATAACCCAGTTCTTCTCCTGATTCCGTTCAATCAAAAGGCCAACAAGAAGGGGTATGGAAACATTTGGCTCAAAACTACAACGAACAAGATCTGAAAATAAAAAAATATAAATTACAATCAACATGTTTCTTTTTTGGAGCACCAATCTCTTCTGTTGTTGCTTTTGCAACAACCTTTCCAATTCCAGACCCTGCGAGACTGTACTTAGCTTGTGTAACTCTGTCCATCAGACTTTGGCCAGTACCACTACCAGCTAATTGCTTTACCATTTTGCCAGCCATTTTTGTGGTCATCTTGATCACTGATCGCAAATGATTAGCAGTAGATTTGAAGATTCAATATTTTCATTAGCATATTTAGCTTGTTGACTAAAACATACAATCAAAAAAGTAATTAAAATGAACAATAGAAATGTGGAGGAGTCAGTGTGAGAATTTTTATGCCACTAATTTATTAAACATTTTTAATCTCTAAATATATTCTAAAATATATAACACAGCACAATTTAAAATTGTTCTCAGTATGGTGTTGAAAGAAGTTGCTTTAAACAGTCTAAGAAAATGTAACGACACAAATCAATCGCCGACATATTGCGTAAATTAAATTCAAATTTATTTACGTTGCACCAATGAGAAAAAAGCAAATTGCCGTTTAACCACGTCTAACCACGTTTAACCAATAGTATACAAGTACACATATTGCATGCTATTTAAGCACGGTAATTTACCATGCAAGTCAGTTGTGGCATTTGCCTTCTACCTGCTTCACGCGTGTGCGTTCTGTCGGCTGTCAATACGTGTGCGCTCTGTCGGCTGTCAATACCTACTCATCCTGTTGCGGGATACCGGAGAGACGAGCCAATTGAGTGCAGGACCTGCAGGACACCATCCACAACGCGATCACAGCTCAACCACGGGAGCGACAAATCAACCAGAGTCCACCCAAGGCTCTAGGACATCTTCAACTCTGAAGACTTCAAGAGAACGCATTACCCGGCCCTCTTAAGGGCCCCCATATCAGTAACTAATCTCTATTCAGAGCACCTTAACCGAGTTTGTAACGTCGTACGGCATTTACTTGAAGCCGGGGCGTTTACAAAATTGGCGACCGCGCCAGGATATTGATTATTTATCTGATTTTTTTTGGGTATAAATAAATTGACTTTCTTCTTCATTTGTTTGGGATAAATCGACTAACATTTGCGTTTTCTTTACCCTGATCCTGGTTTTTCTGGGAATTTTGTTGGGCATATATTCGTGAATTTGTGGTGAGCATAATAATAATTCATTGGCACTAAAGGCCAACGGGGCCTCTGTTCGTCTTCCCTAAAGGAAAATTTCAAATTTTGGAAGCAGTGTGTTATTCTTGCTGTTGAAAATAATAATTCATTGGCACTAAAGGCCAACGGGGCCTCTGTTCGTCTTCCCTAAAGGAAAATTTCAAATTTTGGAAGCAGTGTGTTATTCTTGCTGTTGAAAATAATAATTCATTGGCACTAAAGGCCAACGGGGCCTCTGTTCGTCTTCCCTACAGGACAATTTCAATTTTTGGAAGGAGTGACGCTGTTCTGTGTTGAAATAATAATACATTGTCATCAAAGGCCAACGGAGCCTCTGTTCGTTTTTTCCTTTTGTACTGGACAATATCAAGCAACAGTGGAAGCTGTTTGTGGGTAAGCGTTTCGTTATATATTTATACATTTATATATACATTTTCATATTGCTTATAAATTTATGCTTTTAAGATCCCGTAAGATTGTTAAAATGTCAGGTCCAATTTTAGATATTGATGTTCCTGTTTGGGATGGAGATAGTGAGTTATTTTTATGCGCGTAGACTCCGCTTTCTCCCCGTTTCCTGATTATGACAGTCATCAAAAAACTGTCAAAGGTTTTTGCTAAACTACCTTCTGAATTGCAGCGACGGATTTATCCTAAGCTTGAGGCCATTAGGAAGCTACCTAATCCCATTTTGGGCCATACAAAACGAGGTAGAATCCTTGCTTGGACCCACTGAAACTGAGCAGATAATAAACAAATATGCGCAGTTAGATATGCCAAATCTTGGCCCCATAGAAATACTGAGGGAATTACGGAAACGTTGGTATAAAACCAACATTACTGACCATGAGGCTAAGGTTGTTTTTATTAACAATCTTCCCCAAACATTAAAACTCTTTGCCAGACAACTCCCCAACACTCTCTCTATAGATGACTTATCTGAGAGATGTGAGTTAGAATATGGGGTTTTGGAACCCAAAGTGAATCCATCATCCTTTTCTTCACCCCCGCAAGATGATAGAATCTCCTCTTTACAGAGAACAGTGGCGAACATGGCCAAAGTTCTAGAAGGATTGGCCATTACCAAATCGGAGATAAATCATGTGAATACTCGACCAAAATTCGTTTCCAAGTCAAATTATAATGGTAGGCGGCGATCGAGATCTCCGCAATCATTTAATAAATATGCCCCAAAGAACTGGTGTTATAACCACCAGAAGTTTTTTATGCTTGCCAAGTTTGTCTTTGTCGTTCCGAAGAATTTCCGAATGAGTGTCAATTTCCACAGCTGACGGAGAGGACAACAGACCGCAGGCACAAGGGTGCATCAGTATCGGGAAACGTCTGGCGCAGGAAGTAGAAGACCGTACTTTCCGCACATCAACGGCATCAACGGCGCGACAGGGAAGAAGCCAACTACAATCCGACATCCCTGTCGACTCTTTTCGTCCACGCCGAATTTTTCACATAGAGAACCAAACAGACAATGCCGGTCGCTATCACCAGCCTACTTGTTTGCATGACGCGGCCAAACAGCCAAACGAATTTCTGCACCTTCTTGATTTCAAAACTGGCGAAGAGTACATCGTAGACACAGGTGCGGCAGTCTCAGTTCAAAAGGTGATTCAATGGCCGAGATGTCGCTAGGCGTTCTTCTCGCAACAGCTACAGGCGAGCCCATACCAACTTATGGCTGCCAATGCCGCACACTCAACATAGGTCTACGACGTGAATTTTCCCACAACTTCATCATTGCCAAGGTCTCACATAATATAGTAGGCCTTGATTTCCTTCTAAAATTTCGGCTCATTGTTGATCTTGCCAATCAAAAGATCATCGACCCCTCCACCAGACTTGAACAAAGCTTTTGGACACTTGCCTCCGAGCGTTTGGAGTTACAGGTCATTCAACCAACCCCAGTGCATCATTCAGCAGAGATATCAGCAGCTCTTTGAAAATACAAATCGCTTTTCGATCTTAACAAATCCGATCTGCGAGTCTCCAACACGATGCATCATATCGTCACAGAAGGACAACCTATTGCACTCAAGAAGCGACCACTGGCTCCTGCTAAACTGAAAGCTGCCCAAGAAGAATTCTCAAGGCTTTTGGAAGAGGGAATCATCAGACCATCAAAAAGTTCATGGGCGTCACCACTGCACTTAGTCTCAAAATCAAACGGATCGTACAGAACCTGTGGAGATCACCGTAAGCTAAATTCAGTGACAAAATCTGATGCATATCCTATTCCAAATATCAACACATTACTTGAAAAACTCATCGGCAGCAATTTCTTCTCAGTATTTGACCTTAGACAAGCCTACCATCACATCCCGGTAGCACCAGAGGATATCGAGAAAACTGCTGTCATCACTCCATTTGGCCTTTTCGAATACCTTTACATGCCTTTTGGACTTAAGTGTGCTACACAGACATTTCAAAGATTCATGGACAACATACTTCGCGACGACTCTGCTTATTGTATGTCATATCTCGATGACATTATGGTATTCAGTCCAGATCTAGAATCTCATGCGAAACATCTACGAAATGTCCTCTCGCTTTATCAAACCACGGACTCAAGATCAACTGTGACAAGACGCAGATTGCAACTTCATCCGTCGACTTCTTAGGGCATCGTATCACGGCCAAAGGTATTCAACCGTTGCCGTCAAAGACGAATTCAATCAAGAATATCAAGTCACCAAGGACTTTGAGCGATTTGCAGAAAATCCTGGGAGTACTAAACTATTATAGAAAGTTCCTTCCAGGACTTTCAAAACAACTTTATCCTTTGTGCAGGCACCTGCGGAACCGAAAAGGACTTAGCAAAAATTCCATCATTGCTTGGTAATCCGAAGACGAGGAATTACTTCGACTTGCCATCAACTCGTTAGCAAATGCCACAATGCTAACGCATCCAGATTTCGAAAAGCCATTTCTACTCGCGACAGATGCTTCTGAATTCGCTATTGGAGCCACTTTGGAACAAGAGATCGACGGAGTTCGGAAGCCTATCAGTTTCTTCTCGCGTACTCTCCAACCAGTAGAAACGAGGTACGACACTTTCGGCCGAGAACTTCTCGCCATCTACGACGCAGTGCGCCATTTATCAGCATCATTGGCAGTAGCAGATTTGTTGTTTTCACAGATCATGCACCACTAGTTAGCACAATTCGAAACGCAACTTCATCTATCGCCAAGTACCCTGCCAGAGTGGAAAGACAGCTTTCTCGTCTAAGAAAATGGCAATTTGACGTCTTTCACGTCAAGGGCAAACAGAACTTCATTACAGATGCCCTGTCTAGGCCAGACGTCTCTCTACAACCACCTTCACCGTCACCATTCACTGTCAACTCCGTAGCACTCAGTGAACCTGCACTAACGCCAACTCTCCTGCGAACTGAACAACGCGTTGACATTCACATTCAAAGATCAATAGCCCGTCACCCAACCAAGTTCATATGCCGTCTGTGGGAAGGCTTACCAATTATTTACTTCACGGGTACGCAGCCCAACAAGCCAGTTCTGCCGACCAGCCTTCAGAGGAAGGTTTTCGATTCAATTCACTCAATTTCTCACCCAGGAAGCCAAGCGACTGTCCGACTTCTTACAGAACGTTTGTGGGGTCACAAACTTAAGCAGAATGTTAAACGATGGGTCTCAGAGTGTGCAATTTGTCAGAAAAACAAGATCACGCGACACACTCGTTCTAAGTTGCAACATTTTCGGTCTACTTCTCGCCTAGCCATCGTCCACATCGACATGGTTCATCTGACAAAGGTTCAAGGTTTCAGCTACCTTCTAACTATGATCGATAGATTTACACGGTGGCCTGCGGCATTACCTCCTGGCACCATTTCTGCAGACGAAGTAACTAACGGTTTTATCTCTGCATGGATATCCAATTACGGTGTTCCCAGTGAGGTCATCACGGACAGAGGCACTTGCTTCTCATCTGATCGTTTCAAAACCACCTTGCGGTACATGGGACTCATCTTACGCCATACGACTGCCTACCATCCCCAAGCTAATGGCATGGTAGAGAATGCATAGGGAACTCAAAGCAGCTTTAGCATCCTCGTCCATTAATGGCAACTGGGTCGATGCACTACGTTTGGTTCTGCTGGCCATGCGTTCTCGTACTCGAGAATCCATTAAAACGTCTGCGTCACAACTCTTGTGTGGCATGGATCTACGCCTGCCTAGTCAGCTCCCACGTCTACTACCGTCACAAGATGACCCACAAAACGAAGCTACCCGCCTTCGACTTCATTTCGGTAACATGTCCAAACAGCAGCCGAGACACACACCTCGTCCAGTCTTCGTTCACCCACAGCTCCACAGCTGCAAGAGAGTACTCGTTCGCAACAATACTGCTGTTGCACCACTACAACCCAAGTATCGCGGTCCTTACCCGATTTTACTAAAACAGCCAAAATACTTCATCATTATACAAGGCGCTACACCGACATCAGTAAGCATAAACAGGTTAAAACCGTTTATCGAACCACCTGATCCTGAGAGCGTTCAACCTTCTTCACACGTCTCAGGCTCCGTCTGCCCACAATCTCAACCTGCTTTGTATAACGCGTAATTAATTTTTTTTTAAACATTAACATTTAACTATAAAATTTTTTTTTAACTTTACGTTAATTTTAGTAATTGTCTCACGTGGCATAACCACCTGTTCTTAGCTAACAATTGTGTAGCATTTTTGAACAGTTCTTTGGTATTATGCAATCTCTGAGGCAATGTTCGTGTACATATTTTTATGCAATTACCTTTGATTTTAATGTATATATATTTTACATTATAATGTATTTCTCACACATGACATTACACTGCCTATTTTGGTATGACCAGCTACTTAGAGCTAACGCTTTGTGTAGCAACACTAAGTAGTGATCAGCTTCATATCATGGTACAGGCCACTTTCAATGCATATCTCAACTTTTACTATTTCAGAAAGACCACTCTACAAATGTCATGACCACAACGTCGAGCACTCTAGCTCCTTTGGTCGTAAACAAACAAATTGACAACGATCCAACCTGCTTGGGTTTTAACTTAAACCTGGCAAATTCAGAGGCGATTTACCTCGAAATCTTCACGCTGCGGCTCAAAAACTTACACTGCTCTATTTTGCCTCACGTGCTATGACCGTCCACTAGAGCTAACAATTTGTGTAGCAATTCCTAGTGGTTATCTGGCATCATATAATTGTTGAAGCAACCAACAAGCATATTTAAGCCCAGCACTTATGGTTCATCATATTTTTGCTTAACTTGGTACGAACTCTGTCATGCATTTCTTATCTAGCCTCGCAGAGAGGAATATTTTTTCTTTTTTTCAGAGAGGAAAGTGTTGTAACGACACAAATCAATCGGTGACATATTGCGTAAATAAAATTCAAATCTATTTACGTTGCACCAATGAGAAAAAAGCAAATTGCCGTTTAACCACGTCTAACCACGTTTAACCAATGGTATGCAAGTACACATATTGCATGCTATTTAAGCACGGTAATTTACCATGCAAGTCAGTTGTGGCATTTGCCTTCTACCTGCTTCACGCGTGTGCGTTCTGTCAGTTGTCAATACGTGTGCGCTCTGTCGGCTGTCAATACCTACTCATCCTGTTGCGGGATACCGGAGAGACGAGCCAATTGAGTGCAGGAGCTGCAGGACACCATCCACAACGCGATCACAGCTCAACCACGGGAGCAACAAATCAACCAGGGTCCACCCAAGGCTCTAGGACATCTTCAACGCTGAAGACTTCAAGAGAACGCATTACCCGGCCCTCTTAAGGGCCCCCATATCAGTAACTTATCTCTATTCAAAGCACCTTAACCGAGTTTGTAACGTCGTACGGCATTTACTTGAAGCCGGGGCGTTTACAAAAACTGAAACGGGACATATTAAAATTACGAAAATCTGTAATTTAATTCAAATGATTAATTTAATTTTAATATTTGATACCTAGCTAATGTGGAAGTGCGCAATCTGACCTGACATTTAGCCAATCATATTGTGGGAGAGATAATTGTGTAACGGCTCAAATTAATTCATCGATATTTTTCAAAATTAAAATAAAATTTTAATACGTTGGACCAATGAGAACACTCAAACTACCGATGACCAATTACATGAGTCTTCAGTCACGCCAATCTTCGGTCATTTAATAATCAAATTTTACGTGTGCCATCCATCGCAGTGTTGCCACAGATTTTCAACAGTCTAATCAAGGCCTTCGAACAGCAACTTACATATTCTGCTTAGTAAATTCTGATATTTCAAGTGCGTCAGCCTAAAGGATCACCAGTCATCGAACAGAACACAAAGGGCTTGTGTGGAAGAAATCAAGTAAATGCCGTACGTCGTAACAAACTCGGTTAAAGTGCAACAAATATAGATTTATGTACTGTAAAGGGGCCTTTAAGAGGGCCGGTCGTGTGTTCCCCGGCAAATGCCGAGAAAGATCCTTCAGTGTCAAGACGTCCTAGAGCCTTGGGTTGACTTGGGATGTGGTTCCTTCTGTTGTTTCGCTGTAATCTCGATGTGGAAACTTCGTTGAAGTTCTGCATTAATTGCCAAAAGTAAGTAAGCCAACGTGCGCCAGTGATTATAGATTAATCTCTATTATCCCCTCGTTTTTGAAGATAATAGAACGATTGATACTAAATCATTTAGAACGTATGTTGCCGGCTGATTTTGATATATGCCAACACGGCTTTACGAAAGATAGGTCGACAACTACTAATATGCTCTCTTTGTGGAAACATGTAATTACATTAGATGAGAAAAAGTTAGATGCATTAATTGTATTCATAGATATCTCAAAAGCTTTTGACTCTATATCTTTTGATGCTATTTTGAATGCGATTAATTTATTGAATATTGATACGAATATTTTTAGATTACTTAGATACTATTTATATAATCGAAGAATGAGTATTCAAGTAAATGATTTGATATCTAATTCGAAAAGGGTAACAAGTGGAGTTCCACAGGGTTCAAGTTTGGGGCCAATTTTATTTAAAATTGTATTTGCACATTTGGAAACTAAGATCCCTAACGGTCGAGTTTGCAAATTCACTGATGATTTGAAAATAATCTTTCCAATTGATCCAATTAATGTCGAATTCTCCAAAAATAATGTGACACTAGATTTGTATGATTTAAGTAGATATTTGTTAACACTAGGGCTGAGAATAAACAGTAAAAAGACGAGAGCTTTAAAAATAGGTAACAGAACAGAATTTAATTATGTTTATTTTCATGATGCTGAGATTAATGATGTTTTTGAGATTAAATTTATGCAAGAAATTAAGGATTTAGGCATAACTATTCATTGTACGGCTTCTGCTGAGAGACATATTGAAAGGATAGTAGGCAGTGCCAAGAACAGATGGGCATTAATAAATAGAAATATTATATCGCATGAAATAAAATTTAAAATATTTATAATATGGATTAGACCGATACTAGAATATGCTGCCGCTACTTGGAATCCCTTAACAAAGGGTTTGTCTAATAAGATAGAAGCATGATTTCGGAGGATGTGCTATTGCATAAAAGCTTTCCATTTGAACCAGTGGACTGGACCTATATGAATCCAATAAGAAAGTGTCCTGAAGTTGGAACTAGATCTGGTCATTTTGCAATATCTCCACCATTGGTGGGGAATGTTGCGAGCAAGCTCATCTAAGATGCCTTTTATATTTTTATCTAGCGAACTATAAAAATTGTACAATCTTGCTGATATTTTTAATTTTGATTATGATAATACTTTCTCATGATTAAATAAAAGACAGGATTAATTGTTATCAGCAGTTTAACTTCTCGAAATTCTATCTTCAAGTTTTGTATTATTAAAATTGAAATGTTATGCATTATATCATCATGTTAATCAACAATACATACAATCAATTACTAGTCATGGTTCCCTTTTTTTGCAAAATGTTACACTCGAATTATACCTTAAATGTTCCTATTTTTGATGAAGAATCTATCACTCTTTACAGCCGAACTTTCTGATGCTGATAAATTGTACAGTACAACTAATTGCACATATTTATTTGATGTGATATCTTTTTATATTGTACATTTTCAAATTTTATTATTTGATGGAACATGTCTAGTTTAAATCTAAATAAAGCTATTCCATTCTATTCTATTCTATTTATTCTATTCATTCTATTCTATTCTATTATATTCTATTCTATTCTATCTTATTCTATTCTATTCTATTCTATTCTATTCTATTCTATTCTATTCTATTCTATTCTTTCATTCTATTCTATTCTATTCTATTCTATTCTATTCTATTCTATTCTATTCTATTCTATTCTATTCTATTCTATTCTATTCTATTCTATTCTATTCTATTCTATTCTATTCTATTCTATTCTATTCTATTCTATTCTATTCTATTCTATTCTATTCATTCATTCTATTCTATTCTATTCTATTCTATTCTATTCTATTCTATTCTATTCTATTCTATTCTATTCTATTCTATTCTATTCTATTCTATCTCTATTCTATTCTCATTCAATTCTATTCTATTCTATTCTATTCTATTCTATTCTATTCTATTCTATTCTATTCTATTCTACTCTATTCTATTCTATTCTATTCTATTCTATTCTATTCTATTCTATTCTATTCTATTCTATTCTATTCTATTCTATTCTATTCTATTCTATTCTATTCTATTCTATTCTATTCTATTCTATTCTATTCTATTCTATTCTATTCTATTCTATTCTATTCTATTCTATTCTATTCTATTCTATTCTATTCTATTCTATTCTATTCTATTCTATTCTATTCTATTCTATTCTATTCTATTCTATTCTATTCTATTCTATTCTATTCTATTCTATTCTATTCTATTCTATTCTATTCTATTCTATTCTATTCTATTCTATTCTATTCTATTCTATTCTATTCTATTCTATTCCATTCTATTCTATTCTATTCTATTCTATTCTATTCTATTCTATTCTATTCTATTCTATTCTATTCTATTCTATTCTATTCTATTCTATTCTATTCTATTCTATTCTATTCTATTCTATTCTATTCTATTCTATTCTATTCTATTCTATTCTATTCTATTCTATTCTATTCTTCTTATTCTATTCTATTCTATTCTATTCTATTCTATTCTATTCTATTCTATTCTATTCTATTCTATTCTATTCTATTCTATTCTATTCTATTCTATTCTATTCTATTCTATTCTATTCTATTCTATTCTATTCTATTCTATTCTATTCTATTCTATTCTATTCTATTCTATTCTATTCTATTCTATTCTATTCTATTCTATTCTATTCTATTCTATTCTATTCTATTCTATTCTATTCTATTCTATTCTATTCTATTCTATTCTATTCTATTCTATTCTATTCTATTCTATTCTATTCTATTCTATTCTATTCTATTCTATTCTATTCTATTCTATTCTATTCTATTCTATTCTATTCTATTCTATTCTATTCTATTCTATTCTATTCTATTCTATTCTATTCTATTCTATTCTATTCTATTCTATTCTATTCTATTCTATTCTATTCTATTCTATTCTATTCTATTCTATTCTATTCTATTCTATTCTATTCTATTCTATTCTATTCTATTCTATTCTATTCTATTCTATTCTATTCTATTCTATTCTATTCTATTCTATTCTATTCTATTCTATTCTATTCTATTCTATTCTATTCTATTCATTTCTATTCTATTCTATTCTATTCTATTCTATTCTATTCTATTCTATTCTATTCTATTCTATTCTATTCTATTCTTTTCTATTCTATTCTATTCTATTCTATTCTATTCTATTCTATTCTATTCTATTCTATTCTATTCTATTCTATTCTATTCTATTCTATTCTATTCTATTCTATTCTAATTGTTGGTGAAGTTAATCCAATAATCAGCGTAGGTGATAACAGCCGACAGCACACATACGTAACGCAAAGCAGAAGGCAAAAGCGACAACTGAACTACACTGTATATTCATCGTGCTTAAATGACCATGTAATTGACATATATGGCTACTTGCACATTATTGGTTAACTGCAAGTTTCGCTTTTTTCTCATTGGTGCAGCGTATATTGAATTGAATTTAATTTACGCAATATATCGGTAAATTCTTGTGTCGTTACATCACTTTCCTCTCTGAAAAAAAGGAAAAAATATTCCTATCTGCGAGGCTAGATAAGAAATGAATGGCAGAGTTCGAACCAAGTTAAGCAAAAAAATAATGTACCATAAATCCTGGACTTAAGTATGCTTGTTGGTTGCTTCAACAATGATATGATGCCAAGTAACCACTAGAAATTGCTACACAAATTGTTAGCTCCAGTGGCCGGTCATACCGCGTGAGGCAAAGTAGAGCAGTGTAATGTTTGTGGGCCGCAGGGTGAGGATTCCGAGGTAAAGCGCCACTGAAGTTGCCAGTTTTTAGTTCAGACCTAGGCAGGCTGGATCGTCGACAATGTGTTTGTATACGACCAAAGGAGCTAGAGTGTGTGCTCGACGTTGTGGTCATGATATTTGTGGGGTGGTCTCTGTGCAATTGATGAAGTTGAGATATGCATTGAAAGTGGCCTGCATCACGATATGAAGCTGAAAACTGTGGAGCAAGATAAATACTCCACCAAAATTAAAGTAACATTAACTGATAAATTTAAACCACCTTGGCTGATTGTAACGAATTTTATTTAAAAAGATTTTTTTTCTTTTATTTTCCAGAACTTTCTTTGTTTAAATACTTGACTTTAAATTGTGCTCCGTTTTCAGTTTTAGAGCATCACGGTCCTCGACTGGTTGTCTCTTCCTTTGGCCTGCTACAATTATCACATTTTTCTTCATTAAAAACGGATCAACTTTTATAATATATACCTGCTTATACTGTCTTATATTTTTATTGATGCACACATAGAAGGGACGTTCTGGAACAGGTAATTTAATAATTCTGTTGTTCATGTCTATCTCCTTCCAGATTATTTGTTCGGGTGTTTTGTACGAGACAGGTTTCACATCCCGATTTGCCTAACATTAGGTGTCGATTTAATAATTAAATTTCATAGATATGGATGCAGATCTTAAATTTAAGAACACTAGCATGTTAGTGCAAGATATTGCAGGTTTGAATTTAGCAGATGCGAATGAAAATATAAGCTTATCAGATTCTACTGTAAATTTTAGGACTATAAACGATCTGGCATCTATGGGGTTCTCAGACACGAATAGGTTAGGAGCCTCTACAAAATTTGGCGACCGCGCCAGTCAAAGAATATTAAGTCTACCGCAGTATAAATTTGAAAAACATTCAAGTTAAGTCGGAGATGCCCAAATGATATTTAGCGCTTATGATATTGTAAATCCTATGGGGAAATTTGTTGCAGCAAGGATGGCATTGCCTGAAAATTTCCGAAATGCCTTGGAAAATTTCAGAGACAGAACTGTGGAAGAAAAGCCGTACACGGCATTTGCGTTATTAATGGCTGAAATTCAACAGAGATATCAGCCTGGAAGATCGGCGCAAATGTGCGAACTATTACGCTTAGAAAAAATAGGGCGTCAATTACCGTCCGAATTTTTTGAACGCCTTTGCACAATAGCTTCCGGGTTGAATATATCCAGAGATGTAGTCAACTCCATTTTCACAGCTGAGCTACCAATTAGGTTTAGAACCCCTTTGGAAGTATTTGAAACTATGAGCATTGATTGGCCAACTAAACTCAGAGGGTAAGACGGCGTGTATAAACAGCAGGAACCACAAGTACATGCTGTAATAGCAGATTCTGTCACGATGCAGCCAGTCAGGGCAGATACCGAAAACAACCTGACTATACAGGAAACCTTGTGTTTCTTATGTAGAGAAGTTGCTAGTTTACGTAGTGACAGCACAACTTCGGAGTCAGAATAGGTACACTAGACGTCGAGGGAGTCACTCGCGTCAACGCTTCGAAGGGCCACGCGGATGGTGTAAGGCACATTGCGAATACGGACGCAGTGCGAAGTGCCAAGGTGAGAATTGTATTTACCCGCGATTAGGTGGACCCAGATGGAAAGGAAGCACAAAACCGGTAGAGAGAAATCCATCACCGGGAAAAGGATGAAACCCCCGCTGGTAGGAGCCATAGTGGGGGGGTTCTATTGCAAAGGCTCCCAGAAATGCCTTTAAAAAGCATACTTAAGGCAAAGGTTGAAAATGCGACGGGACCAGTTAGCACCGATACAGAAGTCAAGAGAGTCCGATACTTACTTAGCGGAGATCTGGAAAACATTGCCGGATTATCCAGCAACAAATTTATTATTAAAAATGAGTTATCTGGGTTAGAATATCTCATCGATACTGGTGCTGAGGTAAGCATAGTTAGGTCATATGTGGTGGAATCAGATTTCCCCACATTTGATTATCAACTATGGGCCGCTAACGGGTGGTCCGATAGGAGTAAAAGGGATAAAAGAAATGTCGGTAACGTTAGGCTAGAAATCTTCCTTTAGATGGAATTTTCTAGTAGCCGATGTCAAGGACCATATCATTGGCATGGATTTCTTGATACATTTCAAACTGATATTAGACCCCAAAGCTAGGACTATCGCAGAAGGTGTAGGGATATCAACACCTACTGATTCTAACACGTCAGCAGATATAACAGTTCTTTTACCTCGTCCAACAGTCGCGCATGACTTTGCCGATATCATTGAGAAGCACCTAGCAGTGTTTCAACATTTCAGTGCCAAAAGGATAGGATTGAAGACAGGAGTAGAACACCAAATAGAATTGGTGGCTCCGTTGCCTTGTTCACCAAAGGATCAACCATTGGCACAACACAAGCAACAATTTGCATTGTCCAAATTTAACCAATTGCTCGAAGAGAGGATTTGTAAAAGGTCAAATTCCAATTTTGCTTCCCCAATAGTGGTAGTTCCCAAACCTGAACCGTGCCAATGGAAGGTTTGTGGAAATTATCGTCTATTAAACTCAGTGACGAAGGATGATTCTTATCCTCTCCCTAATCAGAGTACTTTACTCCAAGATATAATGGGATATGAGCTTTATTCGACTTTAGATCTCCAGAAATCGTATTATCAGATACTAACGGAGGAAAGTTCTATACCACTCACCGCAGTCAGATTTCCAGGAGGGGGATCGCATGAATTTCTTCGAATGCCTTTTGGTTTGAAAAATGCCAGTCAGACATTCCAGCGTTTGGCTGAAGAAATCCTTCAGAATTGTCCATTTGCGAGGGTATATATAGACGACATAATAATTTTTAGTCGCGCACGAAATTAACATCGTACGCATTTGGAAACGGTTTTGACCAGGCTGGAACAATATGGATTAGTGGTCAAACCTAATAAGAGTAATATCGGTTGCTCTTCAGTTAAATACCTTGGTCATATACTTTCCAAAGACGGAATTAAACCTTTGGAAGATAAGGTCCAAGCTATAAAGGACGTAACGGAACCCCGAACCGTACGCCAGTTGCGAAGGTTCTTGGGCATGATCAGCTATTATTGTCGATTCATTCCAGGTCTAGCCGGAATTCTTGGATCGTTAACAAGCCATCTTACTTGTGAGAAGAGCACGATCAAGAAGTCTTGGCCTATAAACTTGAGTCAAGATGACCGAGAAAATTTCCAAAAGGCCAAGGAAATGTTAAGTGATATAATCACATTAGCACCTGTAGATTGGGAAAAACCTTTCGAGCTAATCACAGATGCCTCAGATGTTGCAATAGGGGCAGTGCTACAGCAAAGAGATCAGGACATAGTAAAACCGATTGGGTTTTATAGCCGTAAGCTTAATGATCGAGAGAAACGTTATGATACGTTTGTTAAAGAGCTTCTAGCAGTGTATGCCGCAGTGCTGCACTTCGAGCATTTCTTAGGCGGTCATAAGTTTAAGTTATTGACCGATCATAAGCCATTGATCAGTATACTTGGTAAAACAGCTAGGCTTAATTACTCTCGTAGAGTAAATTCCAAAATAACCCGGTTATCAGAGTTCGATTTCACTGTGTCTCATATTGCTGGTAAGGAGAATGTGGTAGCCGATGCACTTAGCAGGCCGAATGGAGCCGATGTCGAGCTGATATTTCAAGGTCCGTTGAAGAATTTAGATAATTCTATGCATGATTTAGTTAGTCAAATCGAGGAAGCGCAAGGATTGGATCCCCTTATGTTAGTCTTGTCCAAAAGACCAGGATATGTTCGTAAGCTCAAGTGTGACAAGTGTTTGTTTTGCGAAACGTCCAGAAGTCAACCAAGACCGTAGGTGCCGTTGGAGTTACGGGCTAAGATTATCCAAGCATAACATGACATGGGTCATCCATCCATTAAAGCCACCATTCGATTAATCAACGACAGATACGTATGGCCGCACATGTCTAAAGATATACGGGTATGGGTAAGAGCCTGTGCCAAGTGTCAAAAGTGTAAGGTGTGGAGACATACCAGAACCGAGATAAAGAATATTGGGATACCAATTGGACGGTTCAGACACGTACATATAGACATTGTTGAGATGCCTGAAGTAAATGGTAACAAATACTTTCTGACTATGGTAGACAGAATTAGTCGTCAATTCGAAGTGTCAATTTTAATAGACATGACAGCGCAAGAAGTCTTGTTTTCGTTTCTACATAATTGGATATCGCGTTACAGTGTTCCGGAAAAGGTCACTAGTGATCGCGGTAGTCAATTTATGTCCGAGTTTTTTGTAAGATATCTCAATATCATGGGAACAACTGTATTGCATACTAGTGTGTACAACCCACGAACGAATGGGATGGTAGAAAGGCTGCATCGTGAACTGAAAGCTGCATTAAGGTGTACTAGTGGAACAAGCTGGATACACGATCTTCCTATAGTGCTGCTCGCGATGCGCAACAGATAAAGGGCACAATTAGGTACTTCAATAGCAGAACTGGTTTATGGAGAACCATTAAGGTTGCCTAGAGATCTTCTAATAGAAACTCTAAGAGGTCTTGATTGGGCTTCTAGTTATGTATATTGGTTCGTAGGAGCACTTAGAGATAAGATGTGTCGTTTGGCTCTGACCAAGACTAAAAAAGCAAAAACCAAATTCTATGTGTCCTCTGATCTAAGATCGGCTTCGCATGTGTATGTATCTAATGAAAATAGGAAGAATTGCCTGACACCATTTTATAAAGGACCATACAAGGTCAAGAGGATGACTGACAAGAATGTCATCATAGAAATAAATGGCGTTGAGGATTGTGTTACGTTGGATCGTTGCATTCCCCAGTTTATCTGGATAGACGGTATGACTGAATTAACAGATGCGGTGAATGACCGTCGTTCTATGGGCGAATCTGATGTGTGCAATCCCACCATACAGGCACATAACGAAATGCAGAACTCAGAAAACGCGTTGTGTTATATAGAAAAATCTTATTCTACCAGTTCACAGCATGAAAACTGTTTGACTATACCAGATGATACGGAAGAACTAGTGTCAACTGTACTGGGCGTGATGCCGACTACAGAGGCGCCATTATGCACAACTCGCTCTGGAAGAGTGCAACGTCGGCCAAAGAATCATGATTACGTCTATTACTAGCCGTCTTTTTTTGAGAAGGTGGTGTATGTGGAGGAAGATAAATCCTCCGCCAAAATTAAAGTAACATTAACTGATAAATTTAAACCACCTTGGCTGATTGTAATGAATTTTATTTAAAGAGATTTTTTTCTTTTATTTTCCAGAACTTTCTTTGTTTAAATACTTGACTTTGAATTGTGCTCCGTTTTCAGTTTTCGAGCATCATGGTCCTCGACTGGTTGTGTCTTCCTTTGGCCTGCTGCAATTATCACATTTTTCTTCATTAAAAACTGATCAACTTTTATAATATATACCTGCTCATACTGTCTTATATTTTTATGGATGCACGCATAGAAGGGACGTTCTGGAATAGGTAATTTAATAATTCTGTTGTTCACGTCTATCTCCTTCCAGATTATTTTTTCGGGTGTTTCGCACGAGACAGGTCTCACATCCAGATTTGCCTAATATTAAGTGTCGATTTAATAATTAAATTTCATAGATATGGATGCAGATCTTAAATTTGAGGACACTAGCAAGTTAGTGCAAGATATTGCAGGTTTGAATTTAGCAGATGCGAGTGAAAATATAAGCTTATCAGATTCTACTGTAAATTTTAGGACTACAAGCAATCTGGCATCTATGGGGTTCTCAGACACGAATAGGTTAGGAGCCTCTACATAACTACTTAATATTGCTACAAGAAAGCGTTAGCTCCAAGTAGCTGGTCATACCAAAATAGGCAGTGTGAGACATACATTATAATGTAAAAATATATACATTGACTCAGAGATGGCATAATACAAAAGAACTGTTCAAAAATAATATACAATTGTTAGCTAAGAAAAGCTGGTTATGTCACGTGAGATAAATGCAAAAAATAACGTAAAGTTAAAAAATTTTGATACGTAGAATAACGAAAAGTTAATGTTAAAAACAGCAATTAGGCGTAATGCAAAGCAGGCTATTGAGATTGTGGGCAGATGGAGCCCGAGACGTGTGTAGGAGGTTGACTGCTCTCAGAATCAGGCGGTTCGATAAATGGTTTCAACCTGTCTATACTTAATGATATCGGTTTCGCGTCTTGCATAATAATGAAGTATTTGGGTTGTCTGAGCAAAATCGGGTACGGACCGCGATACTTTGTTTGTAGTGGTGCAACAGCAGTGTCTTTGTAAACGAGTACTCCCTTGCAGCTGTGGAGCTGCGGGTTAACGAAGACTCGACGAGACGCATGTCGAAGGCAGATAGCTTCGTCTAGCGGGTCATCCTGTGCGGGTAGTGGACGTGGGATCTGACTGGACAGGCGTAGATCCATGCCATACAAGATTTGTGACGCAGACGTTTTAATGGATTCACGAGTACGGGAACGCATAGCAAGTAGAACTAATGGTAGTTCATCGACCCAGTTGCCATTAATAGACGAGGATGCTTAAGCAGTTTTGAGTTCCCTATGCATTCTTTCTACCATACCGTTAGCTTGGGGATGGTTGGCAGTCGTCTGGCGTAAGGTGCATCCCATGTATCGCAAGGTGGTTTTGAAACGATTCGATGAGAAGCAAGTGCCTCTGTCGGTGATGACCTCATTGGGAACACCATAATTGGATATCTATGCAGAGATAAAACCGTTAGTTACTTCGTCTGCAGAAATGGTGCCAAGCAGTTATGCCGCAGACCATCGTGTAAATCTTTAAATCATAGTTAGAAGGCAGCTGGAACCTTGAACCTTTGTCAGATGAACTACGTTGATGTGGACGATGACTAGGCGAGAAGAAGTTCAGAAAAGTTACAAATTAGAACGAGTGTGCCATGTGATTTTTTTTGGCAAATGGCACATTCTGAGAACCATCGTTTAGCGTTCTGCCTGATTCTGTGACCCCAGAAACTATCTGTGAGAAGTCGGACGGTCGCTTGGTTTCCTGGGTGAGAAATTGAGTGAATTGAGTCGAAAACATTTCTCTGAAGGTTAGTCGGCAGAACTGGCTTGTTGGGCTGCATACCCGTTAAGTAAACAACTGATAAGCCTTCTCAAAGACGGCATATGAACTTGGTTGGACGACAGGCTATTAATCTTTGAATGTAAATGTCACCACGCTGTTCCGTTCGCAGGAGGGATGGCGTTAGTGCAGGTTCACTGAGTGTCATGGAGTTGACAGTCAAAGGCGACGGCGAAGGTGGTTGTAGCGGGACGTCTGGCTTGGAAAGAGCATTTGCAATGAAGTTCTGTTCGCCCTTGACGTGAAAGATGTTAAATTGCTATTCGCTTAGATGTGAACGATGTCTTTCCACTCTTGCAGGATACTTTGCGATGGTTGAAGTTGCGTATCGAAGTGCGCTTACTAATGGTACATTATCTGTGAAAACAACAAATCTGCTACTGCTTTGTGGATGGCGAGGAGATCTCGACCGAAAGTGTCGTATCTCGGTTCTACTGGTTGGAGAGTAGGTGAGTAGAAGCTGATAGGCTTCCGAACTCCGTCGATCTCTTGTTCCAAAGTGGCTTTAATAGCGAATTCAGAAGCATCTGTTGTCAGTAGAAATGGTCGTTGAAAATCTGGATGCGTTAGCATTGTGGCATTTGCTAACGAATTGATGGCGAGTCGAAGTAATTCCTCGTCTTTGGATGACCAAGCAATGATGGAATTCTTGCTAAGTCCTTTTCGGTTCCGCAGGTGCCTGCACAAAGGATAAAGTTGTATTGAAAGGCCTGGAAGGAACTTGCGATAATAGTTTAGTACTCCCAGGATTTTCTGCAACTCGCTAACAGTCCTCGGTGACTTGATATTCTTAATTGAATTTGTCTTTGACGGCAACGGTTGAATACCTTGGGCCGTGATATGATGCCCTAAGAAGTCCACGGATGTAGCTGCAATCTGCGTCTTGTCACAGTTGATCTTGAGTCCGTGGTTAGAAAAGCGTGAAAGGACATTTGGTAGATGCTTCGCATGAGATTCTAGATCTGGACTGAATACCATAATGTCATCGAGATATGACATACAATAAGCAAAGTCGTCGCGAAGTATGTTGTCTATGAATCTTTGAAATGTCTGAGTAGCACACTTAAGTCCAAAAGGCATGTAAAGATATTCAAAAAGGCCAAATGGTGTGATGACTGCAGTTTTCTCGATATCCTCTGGTGCTACCGGTATGTGATGGTACGCTTGTCTGAGGTCATTCACTGAGAAGAAATTGCTGCCGTTGAGTTTTTCAAGTAATGTGTTGATATTTGGAATAGGATATGCATCAGATTTTAGCTTATGGTAATCTCCACAGGCTCTGTACGATCCGTTTGATTTTGAGACTAAGTGCAGTGGTGACGCCCATGAATTTTTCGATGGTCTGATGATTCCCTCTTCCAAAAGTCTTGAGAATTCTTCTTGGGCAGCTTTCAGCTTAGCAGGAGCCAGTGGTCGCTTCTTGAGTGCAATAGGTTTTCCTTCTGTGACGATATGATGCATCGTGTTGGAGACTCGTAGATCGGATTTGTTAAGATCGAAAAGCGATTTGTATTTTCGAAGAGCTGCTGATATCTCTGCTGAATGATTCACTGGGGTTGGCTGAATGACCTGTAACTCCAAACGCTCGGAGGCAAGTGTCCAAAAATGTTGTTCAATTCCTGTGGAGGGGTCGATGATCTTTGATTGGCAAGATCAACAATGAGCCAAAATTTTAGAAGGAAATCAAGGCCTATTATATTATGTGAGACCTTGGCAATGATGAAGTTGTGAGAAAATTCACGTCGTAGACCTATGTTGAGTGTGCGGTATTGGCAGCCATAAGTTGGTATGGGCTCGCCTGTAGCTGTTGCGAGAAGAACGCCTAGCGACATCTCGGCCATTGAATCACCTTTCAGAACTGAGACTGATGCACTTGTGTCTACGATGAATTTTTCGCTGGTTTTGAAATCAAGAAGGTGCAGAAGCTCGTTGGGTTGTTTGGCCGGGTCATGGAAACAAGAAGCCTGGTGGTTGCAACTGGCGATGTCCATCTGGCTCTCTATGTGGCAAATTCGGCGTAGACGAAAAGTGTCGACAGAAATGTCTGATTGTAATTGATTTCTTCCCTGTGGCGTCGTTGATGCGCAGAAATTACGGTCTTCTACTTTCTGCGCCAGACGTTTCCCGATCCTGATGCACCACTGCGCCTGTGTTCTGTTATCCTTCCCGTTAACTGTGGAAATTGGCATTCATTCAGAAGTTCTTCGGAACTACAGAGACAGACTTCATATGAATAAGGAACTTGTGGTGATTATAGCACCAATTCTTTCGAATGCCGCCTACCGTTATAATTAGATTTGGGCATGAATTTGGGTCGAGCGTGCACTTAATTTAGGTCGGATTTCGTTAGGGCCAATCTTTCTAGGACTTAAGCTGTGTTAGCTACTGTCCTCTCTAAAGGGAGACCCCATTATCCTGCGGGGGTGGACAAACGGATGACGGAATCAACTTAGCTTCCAAAACCCTATATTCTAACTCACATCTCTCAGATATATCATCTATTGAGAGAGTGTTGGGAAGCTGTCAGGCGAATAGTTTTAATGATTGTGGAAGATTGTTAATAAAAACAACCTTAGCCTCATAGTCAGAAATATTGGTTTTATACCAACGTTTCCGTAATTCCCTTAAAATCTACATGGGGCCAAGGTTTGGCATGTCTAACTGTGCGTATTTATTTATTATTTAATCGGTTTTTGTGGGCCCAGCAAGGATTCTATTTCATTTTGTAGGCCCAAAATGGGATAAGGTAGCTTCCTAATGGCCTCAAGCTTAGGATACATCCGTCGCTGCAATTCGAAAAGTAGTTTAGCAATAACCTTTGACAGTTGTTGATGATTGTCATAATTTAGAAAGCGGAGTCTACGCGCATAAAGAATAGTTCACACTCTCCATCCCAAACAGCAACATCAATATCTAAAATTGGACCTGACATTCTAACAATCTTACGGGATCTAAAAAGAATAAATTTATAAGTAAGATGAAAACATATATATATACTTTATACGAAACGCTTACCCACTAATAGCTTCCACAGTTGAAAGAGAATCTTCCGCAGTTGAATCCGCCCAGCACGTAGAGTCAATGTTTTTTCACAGTTTTGTACGTAGATACTAACAGCTTCCAAAATTGATATCTTCTGCAGTTGAATCTGTCGAGCACGTACGGTACAGTTTTGTACGTGGTAAAATTGAATAGTACATATACCCAAAAAAATTCTCCAGAAGATCACGACTTTAGAGAGAAAATATATATCAAACAAAATTAACAGAAGACCACGAATTTAGAGAGAACATATATACCCAACAAAATTCCCAGAAGACCATGACCAGAGTAAAACAACGTTTACGCAAATTTTAATCTATTCTTATCCCAAATAAGTGAAAAAGTAAGTCAATTTTATTTATACCAAAAAACAGTACAGTACTTAGTATCCTGGCGCGGTCGCAATTATTGTAAACGCCCCAGCTTCAAGTAAATGACGTACGACGTTACAAACTCGGCTATAGTGCCATAAATTAAAGAGTTTTTACTGCAGGGGCCCTTAACAGGGCCGGTCTTGAGTTCTCTAGCAAATTCCGAGAAGTTCCGTAACTGTGATGTTGTACAGAAGTACTCCTAGACTCTTGAGACCAGCTCGGGTTGACTTGGGTTGTGTTTCCTTCTGTTGTGGCGTTCGAATCTCGCTTTGTAACTCAGTTGAAATTCTGCAGTATTTGGCTCGTCTCTATAGTTGTACAGCAACAAGATTGGCGTTACTGATGCTGCAAATGTTGGTAAAGCAAGGCCAAAAATCAACGTATGTGAAAGTTGGGAGACAGAACGTCGGAGACACGCAGAGCAGAAGGCGAAAGCGACAACAGAACTGCATGGTAAATTCACCGTGCTTAAATGACCATGCAATAGCCATATATGGCTACTTACACATTATTGGTTAACGGCAAGTTTCGTTTTTTGCATTGCCGCAGCGTAAATCAAATTGAATTTAATTTACGCATTATGTCGGCAATTTCTTGTGTCACTAAAAAACTGAAACGGGACATATTAAAGTTACGAAATTCTGTTATTTAATTGAACTCTTGGATTTAATTTTAATATTTGATACCTAGCTAATGTGGAAGCACTCAATCTGACCTGACATTTAGTCAATCATATTGTGTGGGAGATATTTATGTAACGACTAAAATTAATTCATCGACATTTTTCAAAATTAAAATTAAATTTTTATACATTGGACCAATGAGAACGCTCAATCTACCGATGACCAATTACATGAGAATTTGCATCTATATAAATGCGATGAAATTACCACTCAACAGATTTGGCACTGTTTTTAATGACTATCTACACCGACTGTTCTACCTGTGTTTACAACGCTGTGTCCATATTTAAGCTAGTCTTCAGTCATGCCAATCTACGGTCCTTTAATAATAAACTTTTACGTGTGTCAGCCATCTCGGTGTTGCCACAGACCTTCAAAAATTTTAGTCAAGGCCTTCGAACAGCAACTAACATTTTCTGCTTTGTGAATTCTGATATTTCAAGTGCATCAGCCTAAAGGATCACCAGTCATCGAACAGAACACAAAGAGTTTGTGTCTCGAAAGGCTTTGGACTTCCACAAGCAGTTAGTAATCACTGAAATTCAAGACATTTGCCAATGAATTTCTTCTTGGCTCTGTAAATGGCAACCCTTAGAAACTGCTCTCTTCGAATCCTTATGTGATCTTCGTAGTAACTAAAGTGACATTTATTGAATAACTATAAGTACACTTAATGTATTGATAAACACGCCTATCACTGATATCTATATTTTAATTGCTGTTCCGGACGCATAGAAAGATCAACAAATTTTGAATTCAATATTGCAGTAATCCTCACATGCCCCTCAGTTCACCTAATTCCATCTAGCTTGCAATCGGTTATAGACAGAGAGATTAAAAAACTATTGAAAGTCTATAGAGTATTATTCTATCGTTTTGACAAGACCGAATACGGAGTTTACACTAACGAAATCATCTCTCAGCCAAATACACACAAATACACATATCCTATATAAATTAGTTTCTCCATTAAAATATCTGTGTCGGATATACCTATATAATAAATTGTATATTTATTTACTTATTCATAATTACATATATACTCACTTATTATAAAAAACATCCATATAATTCTATAGGCTATATATTATGTATATATAGATAAGCATAAAAGCAACCATGTGGGTTCTTCCCACATCTTTTATAAATATCTATATATCCTTCATATATATATATATATCTATACCTACGTGTATACACTATATATATATATATATACCTACGTGTATACACTACATATATATATGAATATATATATATACATATATATATATACGATATATATATATATATATATATATATATATATATATATATACATATATCCATTGTACCCTTCTTTGTGCAAAAACAAAAAGAAATTTTATCAGATATAAGAAAATTTTCTTTCTCATGGTCTTCTCAAATATCTACTCATGAACATATCTTTATATAGAAATTGGAAAGCAAAACAAGATAGAAATATGTGAACAAAGAGAGTGTGAAAAATATAAACCAATCAAATTGCGTGCGTCACATCCAGTTCAAGCTCAATGCTTGTACGTGCTTCTTCTGCTTACATAAATCCGGCTGCAATTTGTTTATCCATAAGGCTTCGTATGTGGCTAGCTCCCTTTTGTTTTTACATTTAGTAATTACTTTGAATGCTACGTCTGGAGAACATACGTGCGATGTTTCGATGATGTGTTGCGCAATAGCAGACGTGTATTCACCATTTGATTTAAAACAGGCGTTCAAGTTGCAATGTTCTCTCATTCGATTAATTAACCGTCTGGTCGATCGGCCTACGTAAGTTGATGGACAACTTGCGCATGTATATAGGTAAATAATATTTGATATCGACATTAACGGCTGTTTCTCTTTGATTGCTGGTAAAGGCAAGTGTGTTACCCTAAATAACACTCGTAGTTTGGCTGCATTAAATGTGCGTGTCAATGCTGCTTCAACTTTCTTTTGTGCCATTCGGGAAACTGCATCCCCCTTAAATGGGATGTTTAGGTAGACGGTTTTCTTTTCTGGCCCATAGTACGTCTGTTTCTGGTTAACTCCCCTTTTAATAATTGATTCAATTAATTGTCTGGGATAGCCATTAGACATTAAATCGTTAATTGCTTTATTATATTCATTTTCTTTAGAATCTTGACTAACCAACCTGTCAATTCTTGAAAAGCAACCACGAACTGTTGATAATTTATATTGAAATGGCACAAAACTGCTGTAATGCAAATACTGCTGCAGACCATGTTGGTTTATGGTAAATTGTTCTGTTTAATTTACCATTAGTTTCTTTCTTTAATAGTAC